>JAUMHH010176774.1:0-32059 GCA_032359455.1 Chlamys rubida
TTTGGGAGGCTGCGATATGTTCGTGTTTGTCTCCTTGTGATAGCGCGGAACTGATGCCGTCTTTATAGTGCTACCTCACTGAAACATACTGCCGAAGACACCCAGCAGGACACCTCGCCCGGTCACATTATACTGAAAACGGGCGAACCAGTCGTCCCACTCCCAAGTTGCTGAGCGTAAAGCAGGAGTAGAAACTACCATTTTCACAGACTCTGGTATGTCTAATTGAGATGCCAGTTTCTATAGGAAAGGGAAAATAAAGTAATATCCTCGTTTTCTGTATTCAAGCTGGTATTGTGTGATCAGTTTCTTTATGATGGAGATCGTGCGTGTTTTTCATGACCGCAAACTTATTGCTTATATCTAGATAACGAGGCACTTCTGAACGCGCGTTGATGGATGATTCGGTATTTATTTAAGTATACAAGTTTTGCTTATTTTTACAAAATGTAAAAAATCTTGGCCAAAATCCTTTAACACAACAAATACATTTGTACCTTATTATTCTTCATTGATAAAACCCCCTATCTTGTTCCTACATGACAATGGGATCTAGTTTACAAAAACAAACAAACGTTTGCTCAGGTAGCGTTAATTCTGGACAGGACATTAGCCTAGTTTTTCTATGTTTATATTTGTGATACTTTGGTCAAACAATGCTTTTGATTTCTACTTGGGAAGCCCATTCAACGTCTTTAGTGGTCGGAAAGTCGTTATCGCCAACTTGACCGAACACGAGTGACCGTAAGTGGTCATTAGCCAATTTTTTATTGATAATAGATTGTACATTTGTAGGTTTTTTAAAGGCGATGTTATATAAACCAGGGGTAAATTTGGCGACGATTGAAAGTGTATTAGTGTCAGCGTTACGCGACGGTTTTGGACTATAATCAGGACGGTAAACAGGGGCGGAGTGATATTCTTCTGGATTGCACTTAAAATAAAATCACCACTGACAGGTTTTATAGTATTTGTGTGCTGACCATTTATCTCAATATATTGACGAATTCAATATTTTCACAGGATTTACACTCTAGCAATAGGTCTGTATATAATTTTGGCGCTGCTATGGACCTTACGCGAGGACCGTGTGTATATATTGACCCTCCAATCTGTATAGCCCCCTTGGTTCTGTGTTTGACCACGTTGATGCTGTTGACTTTAGCTAAGCAATGACACACAAGTTAACAATAAAACGCTACAAGACCAATTTGTTTGCCCACGACTTAAGTTTTGCCACGGCTAGGTTAGTTTTGTGCCTATGTCCCCTCCCCACCGTTTTCCTAAACGACAAACTTAAACAGGATTTAGGATAATTTTGTGCTGTTCCAATAGACTACCATTTACTCAGGTCCGGGGGGGCCCTTCCGTCTATACACGGCCGTGACGAGTCAGCCCCGTAACGTATCCACCCCGGGTAAACACTGCCCGTATTAAATGAATTTAATTAACGCTTATATCCGGTTCGAGTTTCAATCCTTTCCTTGCCACTGGTCGAAGTGTAAACAAATGTCGGGTAGGGTTACTGCTACAAGGGCCTACTGATATTTTGTCCAAATTCCACCTTTTTGATTGTCATGAATACATTCTTTAGAAAAAGTATTTATTCGGGTAAAGTTACAGAAGCTATACGTAAAGAATTTAAAGTTCAAACAATTAAGACTCAAAATCATCAACACGTGTTGTTTATAGACTTACTGGAAATGTTCATAAACACATAAAATCAAATTTGTTTTATTTTGTCAAAAAATAATCGACACAAATACCTTGCACACCGTCAGCGTGTGTTATTTGGTTTGTAGAGTCAACGTAAATTTCTGATCAATACTCTGGTAACTTTTGGGAGCAATTTATCTGGTACCGAATATGTGAAAATTTGAAATTAATTATCCGCGAAAATGAGTAATTTTAAGGCAACGCTTTGTTGACTTAAATTACTCATTTTCGCGGATAATGTTTTGTTTGTTTAATAAATGAATAAATACAACATCTGAGGTATAAAATTATTCATGGCTGATTTCCGCCATCAGAGAATATGACATTGTCTATTTGTTATTGTTTAAAAAGCATAAAATATTGTGCGACGTTTTTACTTAATATACTTAAAGGAGATCACGATTGAAAATAATATCTGTGAAGATTTAATGATTTAACATGCGAGTTAAAGAGTACACACGAATAGTAACACTAGCTCTTAGAAATATTGAAGATACATTTAATGTATGTAGTCTAAAACACCGAATTGAATTTGTATGCTAAGGGATAATTCCTACTTGCGTATAAAAACGAATCTTATTAAAATATCTTTCAAGTGAGCATTAATTCAAATAATCCCCGGTATCGTTGTTTATTTTATTGAAACGATTATATAACGACTTTGAACGAGTACAACCTGAAAACATGTGTTATATGGGCAAGCTGCACACCTGCGCGCAAACAAAACAGTTGGACACTATCCAAAGACAATCGGGTTTTATTTGCAGGACATGCGGATTAGGACGAGAAGGTATTTACCCAAACATATTCTGTCGAGTCGTCTTCATCACAGCCTCAGAGAGAGACATCGCGGAAAGAGACGAAACCCGTGGGATCTAACAATCATACATTTTAGCACTTGCAAGGGGGTAGAGAAGGGACTTTATCTGACCGTCCAGGGGTCTGATAGCCAAACAGGAGCCGAACAATAAGGGGCGAGATTTGTGACAGGTCCACGATAGCGTTACGTAACAAGTTTTGTTCTAGCCTGTCAGACGTTAATACAAGTGTTGTGAGAATCACACCTATTGTATCTACCACGAAAGGAAAATAAATAAGAATTAGGATTAAAGACTTTACTCTCACAGTCTTTCGTTTTCGTTTTATTGAATACCGGAGTACATTTCATCCGTACTGAGGCGCGCTACCTACATATATATACTCTGTTTGACAATAGCGCTAAATAACATCAGTCTTGTATGTCGGGATTACCTCCCGGATAATCGAATCAATCCGTTTGTTTGAATCCAACACCTTCGTGTAGTAATCCGTAAAATAGACAGACCTTCTGAAATTCTAGTAATCAAAACCAATAATTACCGGAGACTCAATACCCGGATCGTTCACTGTTGTGAACTTCGACAAATAAAATTGAAATTTTGATTTTAAAATCCCCCTTGTTATCGCAGCTTGCCACAATAAACTTGATTTACTGGCATACTAACACACTCTATCAATACACTGTCATGTTAGAGGCATGTAGGAAAAAGAATTGATAGATAGCATGATATAGAATTCCTTCCATCTTGAATATTCTTAAAGTTTATATTAACACTATTTGAATAACATGAAATCAAATGATACGTTATAAAATGTAACTGGTGCCTTATTTCTCAAAGCTTTTTCAGTAAACAAAATGACTTAGTCGATATTTTTCAGGTAAACCTGAAAAGTATCTTAACAAATTTTACGAACAAATAAATGAACAGTAAAGTTAATGTATCACCTCATAAAAATTAAAACTCATATACCAAAATCTATGTAAGGTCTTATATATAAACATGTATTACCACATGAAGTATTGTGAACGCACTAGTTTGGTACTTTTTGTGTCATTTTTGCGATGTTATTTAATTTTTTATATTATCTAATTATATCTTCTACAATATGAACACACACGGACTTTACTGGGTCTTTAGCGGTCATTGCAGTATCATATCGGTACAGTGTAATGTGTTTGTCTTAAAAATTAAGATGTGCAGTTTAAACTTAAGAAAATAACATTATTTCTAATGAAATGTATATATATTTATGTACATGTAAATTGAGTAGTATTTATCATATCGCATACACACCATACTCAGCTACAAACAGGAAACAAGATAAAAAGATGCAAAGCTGTTTTGTTATCGGGAAGTAGATTTCGTTTTATACGGACTTATGTTTCAGCTTGTTTCATTATCAAATGTTTTCGCTGTAAATTGCTTCATTGTCGGGAGGTTTGGCTGTAAATTGTTTAATGTCGGGAGGTTTGGCTGTAAATTGTTTAATGTCGGGAGGTTTGGCTGTAAATTGTTTAATGTCGGGAGGTCTGGCTGTAAATTAGGTGATTTGGAGCCGTATAAAGTATTTTTTATTACATGTGGTAGAACAGACTCAACATATATTGTTGATAAATCATCCGAGAATTATATATAGAACGAGTTCCGGTTATAGAAACTGCAGTTATTTAAGAAAAAAAGAAAGAAATTAACCACTTTCATTGAAACGTAAAAGAATATATAATTTACTGGTATAAAAGAAATATACAGGTATTAATAACAAATTATACAGGTATACATAAAAGATACAGGTATAAAAAATATACAGGTATCAATAAAAAAATATACAGGTATAAGTAAAAGATACAGGTACATAAAATATGTAGGTATTAATATGCATGAAAAGTAATTATATAAATTTCTGATTAGTTTTACCTAAAATTGTGATTTTTTGTTTATTCAGATTTATTTAAGATTTCTGGATATCTTGAGATAAGGGGATTGGATTCCTGCTGCTTTGTCCCAAAAGTCCGCTTGTTTATCAGAAGTCCCGGGAAGATGTATACGGTATTAGAACAAAACAGGATGATTACTGTTTAAATAGGTACGGGTGTTGACAACCATAGATCATGACAAACAAAGCGGAGTGAGCTCGGACCGAACCGTCACATCAATATTTTATACCCTTACATTGAATTCTACCTAGAGGATGTTAGTGACTTAAGCAGGTAACTTCCAGTTCATTAGTTTGTCATTAACGCTACCTGGCTGTATACGATACCACTATATCCCTATAATCAGTTGGTCTGGTTATGTTTCTATTGTGTTAGGCGCTGAATGCACCACTTGGCCTAACTCCGCCCACGTTAAGGATTTAAAATCTCTGGTAGCGTTTGACACGGGTTATGATAGGCTGTCGGGCTGTAAACTATAATAATGAGTTTAAGACAGTATACAGGTGAACAAAGTTGATTAACATGTCACGCAGGTAAATAGTACCCCTATCAGCGTGTGCTCTACCCTGCAAAGCAGTGACGGCTGTCAGAGATCCCCGGGGGTGCGGCAGTTGGGAGGTGATACAGTGACAGTAACAGATATATCATCGTATTTATTGACGAAACGCTTGTCTCCTCCCCTTTAATCGGAAAGGTGGGACTTAGCGATTGTATGTCAATAGTGAGCGCCGCCTTGCGCATGCGCAAGCTATCTTTGAATCATAATTTGTTAAGAATGAAAGGTACACAACCGCTATGATGTGTTTGACCGACGAGATTGGTCCTTCACACAATAAAGTAGCTCTGAAGGGCTTGCAAAAACCCAAAGTGGAAGTCAGAATTACGTCTTGACATACGTTATGTCCCTCAGTCCACGGCCGCACACAACACCGTTTTCAGTAACAGACATTCTAAGTCCTATCGAAGAGACTTACAAGAGGACCACTATTGAGGCGAACATCCCTCCGCTTACCCCTTACAGGAACCACACCCAACACCCAACCCATCAGATGGGCAGCATGAGTGCCACCAACCCCTACCACACGGGATATGTGCCTCCCCTGTCCCATCACACACCCAGCTTCCCGCCCCAGTACTGCAATGCCCCGGACTTTGGATATGGGGACCCTCGGACTACCAGTGCCTCTTGGTACGGCAACAACAGGGATGCTGGCTTCACACGTAAGTACCAATAATGAAGGGTCATTGTACTGGGTATAGAACATCCACGGAATACCACCGTGTGTAATAGTGCCACAGCAATGGTACTTAGGATCGGCTAAGAACGGTTAGCCTCACTCGAGTGCAACCAAGATGAAACGTTTTAAGAAAGTTAGAGAGTTGTCGACAAGCTTTAATGCCAGATAAAAGTGCGTTGAATAGGGCAATATGAACGAAAAATATTGAGATTCAATAACCCTTGGAGACTTGCTTGGAACCTAAATTGTCTTGTTTGAAAGTCTGGCCTTCTATGACAAGTGCTTTTTCGAGTATGTTTTTCTCTCCAGCTCTGTCCAAAGCCAATATATATATATTAAACTCCGTTTGACAGTTTAGATTCTGGAAACTCCTCTAGTTTTATCGGAGACATATTTTATCAGAGTTGTTCAAACAAAGGCGCGATATGTTATCATCAGATAGGGCCGCCATGTGATTTTATATTTATTATGATCTTATTTTAAACGGATATGGGCTTAAGTTGACCACTTAAAGTCCGCTCCAGATTATAAACTACAGACTCTAAACATTGCAACACAGTTTTTAAATAGGCGATAATGTAATTTTTATCAGTCTTTAACAGTAAATTATGACCGCCTACTTATACCGAGAAAAACATATACATGTATAAACACAGTTACTATCTCTCTTTATCCTCTTAACACATCCACATGGCCAGTAAACTCAGTCGGGATAGAACGAGCCGAATTTTAAAATATCTAACGTTTATTTTTCCTATTCGTATTAACATACTTGAAATAGACTGGATAAAGGCTTACAATATTTATATCTTAACTGTTGTGGTTTTTACCTGGGTAAGCACAGGTGTCTAGTGTTCGCTTGACCAGCTAAATCCTTGCCTGGAGTATCGGAAGTGTCCGAAGGATTGTAACTTGTTATTACAATCAGTACAATACCGAGACGTACCGCATTTTTGCATTCGTTAAAACTAATTGGTCAAGTTATTTTAATTACGCGGTTTTTTATCGATCTAATAAAAGAAAATTGTCTTAAACATATTGTATTTTAATATTATGTAAAAGGCAGAGCAATGTGTATTGTATTCGTTAGGGTATATGTGTAATATTTCGCTGGACGGAATATTCCATATGGACATTGATGACCACCCAGCATTAGCCTGCATCTGATAGGTTAATACCAAACACAACGTATAATTCATAATCTGGATATTAAATAAAGTAGTACAGAGCATAATATCAATCGGAATATACAGATATTACCAGTTATTTGCTCCCCAAAAAGGACTATTTTTTTATGAAGCATTGGAACAGTGTTAACGCTGTAATATATACATTTTACAAATTTTCTGTTGTTCTAACCCAGTATGGCTAAATAAATTCAGAAATATTAGAAATGTTCAAGTGTTTCCTAAAACCTCCGTAATGTAAATTGGAGTGGAAGATATATAAAACCACAGCCTAAGTCTCGGATTATATACCGATAAACAGTATCATTGGCGTGACATACAGCAATATAAATATCTAATATTTATAACTTAAAATCAATATTTTAATGCCGCTGTTAAAATTGAGAAGTCGCCAACTTACAAAAAGCATTGGTGTGAAAATGATTTTATAAAATCCAGAAATAAATTGACATAGTTGTTTCGACGGTTTTATGTTCATTAAGATCTCTTGTCCCTGGAACTTTACAAATTATTTGAATTCGAGATCCGATAGACCCCGTGTTCAGGAGATGAATATAACCAGATACACCCTATCTTTTCCCCTTTCCCCAAAAACATATACACTATTTTTACCATATGTATTGAGGAGAGGACTCTATTCAGTTGTAATAATTTGTTGTCCAATCCATTTGTATATTTGTACAATAGAATATGTTTTAAACTTAAATGTTAGGATACATCTCCAATCGTTCTTTCTTAATTTTCCGAATGTCAGAAATATGACGCAGAATAAATTGATATCGAAAAATATATTCAAAACCTAGTTATTTTATTTTATCGGAACAATAAATGATAATAATTATAAAATCATTTTTCTTTTCATTTAAAACTTAGCTAGTTTCTGTAAAGCCTTTTGATTGTAAACAATTTATTATCACTGTTATTATTCAATAAAAATAAAATTAAAAAATTATCCTAGAATTAGCAAAAAACCCCAAACCTTATGCATGATCTGACACGCTTCTAAAACTGTCCGTTTTTATCTTTCCTGGGACAGGGAATACAATAGCACGTGCGTGACCTTTATATTCTTAAATTCCTTTTTATAAAGTATGGATTTTTTTCTCTCGTAATAAAATTATTTTCCGTGTCGACTTTAGTAACTCCTATTGATAAACCCAGCTGGGCGATTGATTTCAATATCATAGACTTGTTTAGGTACAGAATCGTTTGGAATTGGGACCGAATAAAATCTTTATATTTAATATTGACATGCGTTCTACCCGGTGTTAACAGTGCACCGCCACAGACTCCGTATTTAAACAGAGAAGGTATATGTTGAATTAGTGTGATCGGCCGACAGGTATAGTGTTACAACTGTTAGCAGTTTTGTGTCAATAGTGCTCGTTTTTACACCCGGTTTGAGACGAATGTACGTATCGGGTGTAACACCACCGCAGTACTGGTGTACGACCAAACAAAACAAATCAACTTGAATTTATTCAAACGATATGATGATACTTCTGGATTAAAATAATATTAATATTAGGACTAGTACGTGGTGTATTAGCGATGTTCTGGGAGTCATATACTTATTGATAGATACCAGTTCTGATCTGTTTTATTAATTCAATGGCTGATCACAATGACAAACATTTCCGCACATGTACTGCTGCCACTTATATTCAATTCATCTGTTTATGTTTTTTTACAAAACAAATGACAATATATATTTCCGAAAATTGATGAAATTATTGCCACAACTAACTATTACAAGCAGTTGTTATACATAAACATTACCATTTGGTCTGAAAATTCCTGTTCTATAAAACTTTGTAGTATCGTATTTGGAAATTTGTGTGTCAACCGAATTTGAAAATTGCGTGATGAAGATAACAATTTTTCGCTGATAGAAGCCAGGAGATTTTGCTTTACACAGCCCATTTTAAATATATATCTCGAACACGCTAATAAATTAAGCGGATGGTTTTACTTTTTATACGATACCAGATAATTTCGTAATATAGTATTTTGGCATTATTGTGTCTTTGCTTTAAAAATGTTCTGAGTCCGATTTATATTTACATTATTTTCTACAGGAAATACTTTTTTTTGGCCACAACAATAAATAGAGTAAATACGTCGAATGTATAGTAGATTGACAATAAATAAATAATAATAAATATTTTATTAACGTGTCACACATTTCAGTACATGCATGTTTCGGCAAGTACTTTTTACAATGTTTAAAAACTATGTATAAGTAATGTCCGGCCAGTGTTGACCTATGAGACACCATTATTACAATACTACGTAATATACATGCGCAAAATAAGCACAGGTGTAGAAACGATATTTTACTGATGATTTTTTATTTGGTATTTTTTTGTGTGAATAGGGTTAATTATCAGATTTGACCAACATCTTTAACTGTTGCACATAACATATGGTGTAAAATATTAAAACAGATATATAGGATATTGAATAATTACAGAAATATAACAAAAATAAAGTGACACGATAGTCGGCCGTCCTTAGTACACTACGGACAGTGTACGTCACCGTCTTTATATGTAACTAGCGGTGATTGACTACTCGCAATACATAACAACTACATGTTAACGTTTGGAACTGATCATTTAAAAATCACACAGGATTCCTTTACCAACTAAAGTAGAACGTAACTGATGTTTTTGACATAAAAATGTCTATTTAATATAAAATAGTCTATATATCATATTTAAAAAATATCAAAAATATAAAGGCATATTTACACACAATATATTTTACAAAGTGATTCGAAGAGATGTTTGTATGAGTAAAAGAAAATCATTAGGTAAAACAAATTGATTTTAGCTGCATTTAGCTGAATAAAAAGCTGCTTTATATGAACGCTTTATCTAGATAATATAGTGATTGCAATCACCTACGGTCACTTCAGATTTACATATTTGAACTTGAAAAAAAAGAGAGTACTAACGATTTAAAGTTGGTGTTTCTTATCTACCTATAACAGGAGCAATGCAACTTTGTTTTTCTGATTTCTTCCATTTTACTTGTTTGTACCAAATTTAAATAAAAAAGAAATATAAAAAGTGTTAAGGATCCTTGTTCTACTGACAGAAACAGTAACTTTGAAAGGGGCATGGCTATATCTTTGTTAAATAAATGCTGAAAAGAAAGCTACACGTTTAAGAATAGACTGGACAAAATATGGAAAAATCAGGAAATACTTTATAATTATAAGGCAACCATAGAAGGAAGTGAACTCTAATATTTAAACATGAGAACATATTACATGTATAATAGAGTTCGGTGTAGAGGAACATATTGTCCCTGTACTGAAAAATAACTATAACTATAACTATAATACAGAATTTCATTAAAAAATGTGAAATAAACAAAGAAAAAAACAACAACAGTGTGCCGATTGTGAAAATACAACGGGCCAGACCAAGATTGAAACCCTGCATCTCCGACTATTTTACTGTCGCTGATATAATCATGATCCGGTTGCGCTCTCTCAGTTACGTATATTCTAAAAGAATTAAGGGGGAACTACGATAGAATTCTTTAGTGTTTTGCCTACAGGCAGGGATCCTTAAACCATTTTTCAATAAGACAGGCATTAAATGTCGTTATTTCATGTGAAGGACGTGGTGTAGGAGAGATAATACAACAGTCGATTTTTATATTTTCCAGTGTCCAGACTCATCAACGGCCCCAGCTCGTGCGCCATGTCTCCGATGTCATCCGGGATGAACATGAACCACGTGAACATGTCTGCTCTTGGTGGGTTTGAGCACACCAAGCCCCAAGGGATACAGTTTCCCATCACTCAGCGACGCAAGAGACGAGTACTTTTCTCACAGGCTCAGGTCTACGAACTAGAAAGACGGTTCAAACAACAGAAATACCTGTCGGCTCCGGAACGTGAACATCTGGCCAGTATGATCAACTTGACCCCAACACAGGTGAAAATTTGGTTCCAGAATCACCGCTACAAGTGTAAACGTCAAGTGAAGGATAAAGACAAGCCCGACTCGCAGTCCCCCGCCAGCTCCCCCTCCGCGTCATCGCAACAGTCCTCCCCTGGACAACAGTCCCAGAACTCTCATCCCACCCAGTCCTCGCCCCGACGGGTGGCAGTGCCCGTCCTAATCAAGGACGGCAAATCGTGTTCCACTTCCGGTGACACACAAACCACAACGCACGCACAACAGTCCTCACAGCAAAGTTCGATGGCAACAACGCGAATTAGTGCTTCATCTCAGGGAACAACTTCCGGTGGACATCATTCAACGTCACATCATAGTTCAAACTCCAAATCCATGCAGAACTCTCATTCACTAAACACACCGCCTTTATCGGCCCACTGTGGACCAAACTCTCACCCAACTCTCAATGGAGGCATTCATCAAAACTTGCATTATCAACCTTCCGGTATGACCGGAAGTAGTTTGGGTTCATCTCCGTATATTCTAAATGGGAGGACATGGTGATGGAACTGTTCGTAATATCCTAGAATGAGTTCTACATTTCTGATTTTGGAAACTTGAGAACAAATACTGACTACTTGTGCTGTTTCATGATTTGTTCGAGAATCTGAGGGATTTTTGTAATATATTTGGTATCGGTGGATGTTTCCGAATTAAAAACTCTATTTGTGAAGGTTTCGAATGGTGTGCACATGGCAGCTGACGTGAACAGGAGCTCGTAAACCAGTGTCGTAAACGTGTAAATCCGTCGGACCTAGCACAGTCCCTCTAAATAAATTTGCTTTTAGCTAATAAATTCCTGTCGATCTCAATAAACATTTATTGCTGTTATAAATATATGTGGATGTTTGTTAGTCGGCGTGTAAAACATGGCTCATTCTCAGGTGTTACGGCAGAGTTCCGTGTACTGACGATGTGGACTTGGGCTATGGCATGGTATGTCAACGAGAGCCGGTATTTTAACGATGGACTGGGACTACGAACAAATATAATTATGTTTATAAATTGGACGTGTTTCCATTTAAACCAGAATCGAACGCACCTATTACAACTTTGCGACTCTGGTGTGACCGGACCAGTCCCGCATCCGTGCTGGCACAGCTCTGTGCTTACCTAGCACATTATTGAATCTGCCTTGATTCTGTACCTATTCAGTGAAAGGTTTACGTTCAGCAAGGTTAATGGGATGACATTTGAATCCTCAGTATGTTTTGTCTTTATCTTAACTTATAAAAGAAAACGCATTTTTTCTGTTGATGTCTGTGTGTATATTTGAGCGCCATATTCTATGTATGTATGTTTCTACAACAATTCTAATTAAATATTGTAGTTAAACTAAAGATTTATTTTTGTCATTGTTTCATTAATAGATAGCAATAGCACGTAATCTGGAACTAAAACAACTTCATGCTAAATGAAAGTCAGAACATCAGAATTTGTTACAAAAGATACATAGTGCGTTTTCTATTTGATAAAGCTATTGTTTAAGTTTCCAGAACAATGCATTTAAGGTGCCTCATTGTCGTAGGACCAGACTATGTGCTGTTATGTTGTTTGAATCGGAGAACGTTCCTTGTTATTGTAATGAAGGATAACTTGACCGTACAGAATCCTACCTAATCGTAAAGAATATTAGCAATGTGTGAAGTCAGATGTATTAATTGAAGAAATGACTAAATCTAAGAACACAAATTTACTATGACCACCAAACAGTTTACATGTTACGGTTAAACATAATCGTGTTTCTGTATTACAAAACATGCCGAAAGTTACGGTAATATCTGAATACAATAAAAACCTGAACGACGACGTTACTGAGAAGACTTAGTGGTCAATCTGCTGTACAGTGTATTATAAATGTCGATATTTAATATTTGTGAATCTAAAACAAAATTTATTATAACGAAATATATTATAAATGTCGAACCAAATATATAGGAAATGTCGAATCTGTTTAATTGTAAAGGGCTTTGAGTTTGAAGTTGTCTTGCTAGCTAGCCATGGTTTACACACCGAAGGAATTAGGAGTAATGGAACCAATGTGTTGTTGATGAAACTTTGAAGGCAATGTAATTCTTTATGGATTGAAATATATAATTTTAAAGGGGACTGTGATCCATACCATCATAAATGCTAAAAGGAAGCATTTTAGTCCTTGCATTAACATAACGTTCAAAATAATAAAGACAATTTTATCAAAACTTTCCATCGGTGTCCCTTGATTGAAAATACATCTTAAACATCTATTTCAGCTATCGTTGAAACAAGCATTTTCAGGAAGTAGTGTTTTCTATGATAACAATTTCAATTAGAGCACAAAAGTAATTCGGAAAGCATTAAATAATTTCTTTCAAGACTAGAGAACTTTCCGTCTCGACATGATTAGTTACCGATTATCCTAATAGCATGACGGAAAGATCACTAACAGTAGCCGATCAGAAAACGTCCACGTGTAATAGTATTTTTGTGTTCCGCTTTTATTGTAACATTTTGAGTTGCTGTATTTATTTAAAATCAGAACAACAGAAATGTTAATACAACATATCAACTCCACTCTTGCTGTATATATAAAGGCAGAATATTTTATTACTATTTTTTATTTCCTCCAAATAAAGATTACAATGTATGGTAATAAAAAGGACATACATTTAAAGGAATTGTAATAATTACAATGTATGGTAATAAAAAGGACATACATTTAAAGGAATTATGATAATTACAACGCAGACGACAATATGAAAACACGAACTTTTATCATTAATTCATAGTCGCAGTTTAACATCACACAAAACCAGGATAATTTTCATAGATATCAACAAAAGTGAGTGTATATCCAAGTCAGTAGCTGTTCAGAATTGTTCTCAAAAACATAGTACTGTAAGGGGAATAAGTAAAAAAAGAATAACACAGAAGTCCAAACAAAACCTGTTATACTATTTCAGTATTGCTTTGTTACTGTTTTCGTTATCTTTAGTCCCCTCCCTTATAGTACATATGTATACAACAGTATTGAAAGGTAGGCCCACTCACGCTTGTTACAGGATATTTGTTTACTCATCTCGATGACTGAATTTTGTTCTAAAATACTACAGATAGCGTTAGTAAATAACTATATACATATCACACATTACAATTAACTAGGTATGCTAATTAATTTGTGCGCAGGGAAAACTATACTAGGTAGACAGATATTCGTGGATTCAATTTTCTGGATGAATACCATGGCCGTTTATATTTCACCGAGTACTGGATACTGGTTATATATTAAGTAGAAATGACTACCAGTTATAGTTCACAGAGGGTGGAACAATAGCTATATTTGATATAGCATTAATACCAGTTATATTTCATAGAGGGGTGGATACAGCTCTATCTTATCTAGCATTAATACCAGTTATAGTTCATAGATGATTGAATATCAACTATATTTTATCTAGCAATTAATATCAGTTATAGTTCACAGAGGGATGAATATCAGTAATATTTCATGTTGAATTTAATACCAGTTATAGTTAATGGCGGGTTGAACATCAGCTTTATTTTATCTAGCAGTTAATACTAGTTATAGTTCACCTGGTTGGGTGAATACTTTGATGCTATTTGTGAATATTTATCTCCGGAGTTGAAAGATAACTGTTTATTAATCTACCATTCAGCTATATACAAACTACACACTTTTGTATCAATATTACAACCGGTATCATGAGTTTATATTTTAAAGATAAGTAGGGTATCCAATCATGGGACAGAAAAATACACATGTATGATTCTAAGCAGTAGAGATTATCAAATTATGCATACCATTGTTGAAAGATTGACTTTCACCTTTGTCCATAGTTTACTACATTGTATAAGTGATAAATTCAGTTAAACTTTTAAAAAATTGGTGTTACAAAGGGTGTTGGCGATATTATTGTCGAGTAAAAAGATTTTAAGAAAAAATGGGAGAAGGACATTAATATAACTATGTTGGCGGTAAAAGAGATCGCAAATAAAACGACGGGGTATTATATCGAGATTTTACGGTATAATGGATAACGTGCAAATAACATTTACTGAATGACCCTCATTGTGACGTCACCGATTTCATCATGACAACACTGACTCCCAGTTTTAAGAACATAACGAACTGATGTTAGGAGCCTGAAATAACCCAATAAAGTATATCTGCTCTTTTGAAATGTAAATGTAAGTAATAAAAGTTTTAACAAACAGTATTATGGTCCTGTAACACGGGTTGTTATTGCTGAAAAAATAACATAAATACCGGGATTTATTAACTTTGTCAGCAATAGAAAGGCGTGTTTTGGAGGACAACACCATTCCGAACTGGAACAGTATTACCAAAATAAAACGGCGTGAATTGTAAATATAAGCAACTATATCTTTGCTAATGTCAATGTAATCGCCAGTACCAGCAGACTGTCGTATTTTTTGCGACTACAGCTTATAAGGGTAAGCACACATTAAAAGCCTGTGACCGTTGGGATATATTTCTTAACTTTATCTTTTCCGTCATGCTTCAGATTTTTCTGTTAATGCGAAGCAAATCTGTTGATGCTTTCGTTAATCTTTTATACAATCCTAAATATTAAACCATATTAAAATCTTTGTTTCCTGGAATGAGACCCCAGCCATGCTGTCCCGAGACCCCAGCCATGCTGCCCCGAAGGACTGTTGGTTCCATCAAAGCAAACGTAAAAAGCATCGAAAGCAAAAAGTTATAAAATTGTAATTTGTTTTTGAAAAATGTTAACATATACAAGAAAACTTGTCATTTTAATTTAAAAAAACCCAATTATACGTTGTGATATTAATGATGTGATTCCTAAAGCATTATTGATACTTAGTGAATTAATATTTCTTGATATTGAAAACTGTGTGCCAGTTTGATCATTTAGACGTACAGCTATATGAACACTGGTTTAACTTGACTACTATCACCACTAACACGCGTTCGTGGGCAGATCTCAGACGAATGAGTCAATCCTTTAGAACCTTTGTTTTTGAACTATTTTTCTGATAAAATGCTGGAGACAACGTGGGGATAACAATTAGCCTATTTTTCCTCCCCGTATATCAGATGGATTGTGGGTGTGATATAAACAGTAACGGCGTGTTCTTACTCTATCTGTTGTTTCGGGTACATACGATTATTCTGACTTCAACACTGCCTCATGACTAGTCATCTTTACTATGTCTATTACTGCGATGTCGGAACATATGCATGTAATTTCATTATAATACATATATACCTGTAAGGGACCCGATTGGAAAAAAACCTTCCCTGGCTTTGATGGGTTATCCGAGGTAAATGTCAACATGAAATTTGATATCAAGTTTCTAAACTACTTATTATATATCAACTGTTCTGTTGGTGTATGCCTTTTACCTGAATACTAATAATTATCATATTAAAAGTACAGGTCCAATTTTATTGTACTAACACAGAACTTTCACCAGAGTAGACAAGTAGGATGTTTCGACAATATTTAGGTAAAACAGCACCCTTCACTCATTTAAAACAGCTGTGATTTTAAAAGAAGGGTATATCACAAGACACAACGTTTGAATATATTTCAAGGTTCATCTTATCTCAACTATCTTTACTTAATATTTAACCAAATATAGAAAAGGCAGAAGGTGGGTAGGCATGTATTTACCTGGGCAGATAAAACAATGAAATATTATTCACACAGATTTAGACGGGATACGGCTTTGGTCGAACGGAATGGAGGGCAAAGTTTATCTGAACAGACGACAGAGCGTGTATGGCCATTGAAGTCTGATGATCCCGCTGGCCAACTATTTTGGCAGAAGTCAGTACACGGAGGGATCAGGCGGTAGAATATATAATCCCTACTGTCACTGTAATCGTTTTATTTGCACCCAAAATGTCCCCCGGTTTTATCCGGGGATATGAGAATTCATAGACTGTCAACGGTATAACTCCATTAATATAATCTAAGTTAAACTTATTTATACAACAACGATATCCAGCGCTACTCGAGCTAGATTCGTGTAAATCCCCAAAGCTTGCAGACGATAAGTAATAGCTTCCCCCATAACGGCCGTGAGTTCAGATTGCCCTGTCCGCCATGTTGCCTGAAGACTGTTACCTGGAGTGGCTGAAGTCGTGATTACGAGATGTTTACAATAATAATGTAAGATCCCTGTTTGTTGTGTCCGGTTGTCTGTGAGTCGAGAGCCTGGGTGGGGACTGTGATATAACTAGACATCACTAGTCACCTAAATTGCATTTATACAACAAGTACCCTTTCCCGGTGAACGTATCGCGTAACAATTCTTAACGATGTAGAGATATTAGCAGTTCTTACCATATCCACTTCAACAGGAAACCCTTTCAGACCATTCCCGAGTTTGTCTATTTCAAATTCTCGACACGATTCAAACATCACGGAATCACGTACATTACCATGGCAATCGTCGTTAATTTTTCCCGTTGACAAATTCAAATTTCATTTTCGATTTTATGTAGATGTATAGAGACACTAATTCACAACATTTAATTGCTGCTTATAAGATATATAGGCCATTCATCTTTATTTCTGTAAGAACCTAAGTACATGTCATAAGGAAGACTCATCACTCATAAAGTGGAGGATTGAGACATTCTTAAGTTGATAACAATATGGAACAAGTTCTTACCTAGATATTTGGGTCGAATATTTCATTAGAAGTGATAATTTCAACGCACGAATTTCTTGTCGTCTATATCGAACATATATCTGTATACCTGTATATGCAAATATAAAAGACTAATGGCGTGTTATGGAAAAGAGTCCAATCATCCAACAAAACTCGACCTTACCTTTCAAATTTACATACGATTATAGCTTGCTATATCACAGGGTAAGCAATGTCTTTGGATTAAACATTATTAAGAAAATGTTCTTAAGACCATTTAACAAAAAAATCACTGACATCTTAATGTTTCTCACAGACTTGCTTCGGATCAATGTGAAAGCTTTCTATTTGGTATGCCTGTAGCCCGCCCCGCGATCTGGAATACACCACGCCATAGTGCTTCCTCGCTTTAATTAACACGGTACGTATAATACACTCCTACAGTGTTTTGAAATAAATCGACACAGGTAAAAAAACTCAGCTCGATAATGATGAGGTATTTTCCTACAGTGAAACACCTGTGCTTCAATAAGCTCTTTGTCACTACACCCATTTATTTACCGATTAAATACTTTCTTTTTCATTTGAAGGAAGACAGCTAATGTTTCCATTTACAACGTTTGTGTCTTGGCGTACAATGCGTATATGGACCCCTTGCCTGGTGTTTTGTACCCCACTACTCAGTAAGTACGCCCCTTCTTTATGCCTACACCTCGAACAACATGTATAATACAACACTCGCCAAAATACGATATTATCATCCAAATATTTGACTTCAATCGCAGAGCGAGGTCCAGCCCCTCCCCACCAAATTAACGAGCCCCTGGCTGTATGTATGTGATTTGGGGATCCCTAATCACTAGTGTAATTCCCAACAGCGTTGTACTCTTATAAAATCTGGGTGGAACTGAGCTATTTCCTAAAGTGCTCAAGTTTTCAATTAAAGATATATGATTATCTTATTACACTTTGTATGTAGTTAACTAAAGTTTCGGTTTCTCTAGCACGTTGACACGTGTCCGAATTGTTACCTTAACCCACATGAATTAAGTGTTCTTGTTATTGGTTAAAGGTTACACAAATAATTATGATTTGAAGAAGTTTCCCAGGCTTCCGAGTCACAAACGTTTTTTAAGAATTGTTCTAAACCTCAAAGTCTTAATTTATTTTCAAGGACAACATTTCACCAAACATTAAATGAAATAGTAAAACATTCACGAATTTATGTTAAGAAAAAAATGCCTCTTGATGTGAAATGGTGGATAAATTGCAAATAATCTAGAACATTGGAGAAGAGCTATGTTTAAGAGTATTTACATTACGAAAGTTCTTCTAGTTAAGAAGTTTGAAGTCTTTTAATTCATGAATAAGAGAAATATCATTTAATAGCAATCACCAGTATTAGTTGTTTATTTGTAAGCAAATATTCACGTTAAAAAGTTTAAATTAAACCTTTCCATTAGGAAATCAATTCATTATGCAAAAAAGAAAATTTATGGAAAAGGAGACGTCGACGTTGTAAATAGAAACTGAAATTATTCAAGTATATAATAATTAATATTTAATTTGTTCGGTTTTCTGCACCGACTTACTTAATCTGTGTGAATAGATTCTTCCTTACTATATATTTGTTTTGCAATAAATCAATATTATTCCCGGATAGTACAAGTGGCCACTACTCTAAAGGCTCTACAGAGTTACCAAAACAACATATCCTTGTTTGACCTTGCTGTTGACCTTTATTAACTACCGTCTCACCTAAGATGTATTTGGTACTGGTAAACGCTGGTTGAAATGAAAGTTCACATACACCAGCAACAAGTCTCTCTCAATACGTATTACCACACACACCTGTAACACAGGTACGACATCGCTAATATGGCATTCGTACATTGGGAAGTAAGTTTTTTTTCTAAAAATTCCATTTTCAGGAGGTTGACAAATTCTGAAATAAATATTTTATTTCACTTGCTGCATCTTTTGTTCAGAAATGTTTCACTTTACTTAATTAATCCACAAATGAAATTAACAACAGTAGGTAAGATCTACTCTCATTGGTTGATATACAATGGATTTCGTACATTTTATCTCACATTGGTTGATATTCATATGCCATATTTTATAATCGTCATGGATACTTTAATGTTTTCTTTAGCAAATTCAATACAAAAGGTATTCGAAGTATTTTGTAGATGTTTTCAAGAACTATTTGCATTACTCGATTTGACACAAGTAACAAACGCAATATTGTAAATCGGGACTTTCCATATAGACAATAATTTGGCGTTTTTCTAGGATTCGAAATGAAACGATTTTGTACATTTTTCACCGTCAAGTTGTTTGGAGGTTTGGAAACAATTAAATAAACGTGTATGCATGGTACACACGCAAAGAAGCCCCATGCCTATGAAAACAATATGATTACGAAGAAGATGTATGAAAATATAAGCGATGGTTCGATAGATGAATTTAAAGATTGGAAGCATTAGATCAAAGCATCTTTCCATGTCATTAATTTCGTCTTTAATTTTGTTTTGTCGATCAAGGAGGAAGATGTAATCAAAATTATGAAATAGCAATACGGTATCTTCTTGTGAGTCTTCACTGGCATGTGCTTGGCTTCTACTTCCTGTAGCTCTTCTCAAAAGAGTTAGCATTTGTACGTCAGATGAATATCCGGTGATGTGGAGCAATACCAGGTGGTGATATGTATCGTACTGTAATGACACGTTACTGCTTGGCGATAGAACAAATACGAAAAGATAAAGTAAATTCGCGATTCTTAACGTACAATTGACCCGATTTAGATGCATTGAAATTTAGGATTATTACTTTGAAAATGTATAAACTGATACACCGTTTAAATTAAATATTTATCCTCATATAATTTATGTTTGCTTATAGGAAAAAACATTGTAATATTTGCAGACGCAAATTAAACACAGTGCCTTGTTTACTCAAGCCGCTGTTCTCGTAAGTATTAGAACTGTTTAACGCCTGTCTATAGAAAGGAGCATTAAACTAAAGGGGTCTCATTGATTTTGCCGAATAAAACACAACGGTATCACCATTGACTATGTAGTATTCCTTCATAACGTTTTTTTTCCATTCAAAATAAGTGAGAAAAAATATACAACAATATTCAATACATCCAATAGAGAAAACTGTTCATAATGAACATTTTGGATCAATTACCAGTTTGTCAGCTTGTCGGTTTCACCAAATGTCAATTCTCCTCGCACCTGTTCTGGATTAAATGGCTTACACAGCTTGTGGCGAATTGGACGAAATTCTTCCACCGTCTTACAGTATAACAGCCTCACTCTGTATTGTTTGACATTCAATAAATATATATGTTCAGCTTTTCTCTTCAAGTTTAATTGAAGGCTAAATACTCTCATTTGTTGGGAGATATCAACAAACAAAGCGCCCCGTCGATAACCCTTCACGCAGGCAGTTTAGCTAAGTCGAGCGTTTTCAAGTTGTCGGCGATAGGCACGAAGAGAAATACAGTTGGAATCGACACAGGGCAAAAGAACAAGGACTCGACGCTAAGGTAAACCCTTAGAGTAAGAGATCTCCGTCTGAATTGGTACTTAATAAACGATCCTACAGGCTTGATTTTTACTGATTAGGTGTGTATATGTATCTTTTTGATCCGGCTGAAAGCTTGCCGGGCGCTGTTGACTTTCCATATAAGTATATGTAGATTTTATTAAATGTCCAATTCGTTTATCACTTTGATGTTCAAAATAGGAAGAAGTTCTGATAACCAAATAAAGAACGATGTTTGAAGAACAGGATTGATAAATATAAACCGTGAAAAGGAGAAATTGAAAACAAGAAACAAGCCGAACTTAATGTCCTTTAGAGGTTTTTCTAATTACTTATGTATTTGCACTGGAATTTCACAGGGAGGACACATACAGCGACATGTTTTATGAAGATATATAACGTGATAGGTCTGTCATGACAAAAGGTTAGAATTTCACTGACGGCTACATTCACGATACCATACCTTACATTTTGCCCATCCCGAATGACATATATAATAAAGGTTTCATTACTTTTATTCAAAGAAGTATATATTAAATTCCCTTTTCTATAAATAAATAACCAAACCTATTGAAATGACGCCAACATGAACGGATGGATTGCTACATTAAAAAAACCCCATATTCCTTTAAAGTC
Organism: Chlamys rubida; assembly: GCA_032359455.1. Lineage (NCBI taxonomy): Eukaryota > Metazoa > Mollusca > Bivalvia > Pectinida > Pectinidae > Chlamys > Chlamys rubida. Next base: position 21,713 of record JAUMHH010176774.1, read on the forward strand.
AAAGCTGCAGCTAAATGAATAATACAAACACAATTATACTCTACCTTTGTAAGAAAATACATGGCATTTGTTATGTATAAATAATATAGTATATACTACTTCTTGAAATGACATCTGTTTATCTATAGTGTAAACTCCTTGTGATGACATGTGTTTATATATTGTAAACACTATATGAGATGACATTTGTCTATATATAGTGTAAACTCCTGGTGATGACATGTGTTTATGTATTGTAAACACTATATGAGATGACATCTGTCTATATATAGTATACACTATATAAGAGGACATATGTTTATATGTCGTATTTACTATTTTTGATGTCATCTGTTTATGTATTGTATTTACTTTTTGTGATGATATCTGTTAATATACAGTATATACTAGTATACTACGTATGATGAAATATCGGTATATATTGTATGCATGCATATGGAGTGATTCAATTGCTTATGTATGTGTTTATATTATACATACAATTGTCTAAAATTTCCCTTCTATTTTCTTTCAAAGACATAGACCATCAGTTATGGATTACCTTTATTTTTATCTATATGTTATCAATCGATCAAGCAATTTATTCAATATAGTATTACTCATTTATAACAATGATAAAACAACACATCAAACATGGCCAGTGGCATATCTTTAAACACATTGCAATGTATTTTCTTCAATAAAAAAATGTATTTCCTTTTAATGTGATTTGTTAAGAAGCAGGAGTAATTAACATTTTCCCATTGAAGTAGATACATTGCAATATGTTTATATATGTAACTGGACATGTTTGATAACCTTTTACAGGGTTTAGCCCTTACATAGACATGTCTGGTTTATTATGTTGTTACCAGTGAAACGTACGTTTCTGCGCCAAAATATAGTCATATTTTATTTTCTGTTGTGAAGATTTTATTTTTGTTTATTTTTTTTTTTCGTTATTGAATTAACCATTGACGACCCGAACTGACCTTTTAGCAACAAGACCATTTGATGTTTAAATCACATGCGTGTTTCTTACGTTCATCGTTCTTAATGAATGACAATTATATTTCTAGATGATAAATGCCGATTTTATTTCTTATTATGAAAGTCAGTTATATTTATTTAGACCTGTGAACAACAATGACTAATTAAAAGTCGTATTGATTAAGCGACAAGGAAATCTTTCATTTATTTTATCCTGAATAAGACTTACTCTGTGACTCATAAAATGACATCTGTGGTGGCAGAATAAACTATGATATGATATATGTCCGTAGTGGACTGAAAACCCCATCAAGTAATATTTATATACACAACTATTCAATTTGAACTAATTATACACGTGTTACATTTCGTTTTCATCTGATGAAATCATGTTTATTTTTACCTTTAGTTTTATATAAGCTCGTGTTGCAGGCTAATACGTATTAAAAAAATATATAGGACGCTTCATAAAAGTGAAACACTATTTTTAACTATTATCAGGTAGTGTAGATTTGTTTAAAAAAGGAAATCTATAAAGATATGACCATATAACCTTTATTTAGTTATTATTTCTTGTCATTATTAATGAAATTTATTTACTCTCAAACAATGATTCATTCACTTTGAATTGGTTACCAATGATTGGAAATCCAGAAACAATAGAAAGCTGTACATTATACAATAAATATGATTTCTAGTCATTTGAACCATATAGTTCTTTATTTCCCCACATAGTATACTTGTATATTATTTAAGAAACGCGTGTATGTTTTTCTGATGTGGTTCACATTTTAGCTTACCTATAATTCAAATATAAACGTAAATTTAAATTAAATGATATTTTTTATGTTAATATTGATAATATTGTACAATAATTTACATTGGAGACATTTTAACTGAAAAAAAGTATCAGCAAGGAAAAAGTTTTAAAAAAAAGTAATAGTGTTGATTAAAAACAAGATAAATTTATATATTCCCTATCCTCAAACAAAAAGATACCTAAACTTCACCTTGTAATAGTCAAACATTAGTGTTAACAACAAAATGCACTATAATCGTTTTGAAAATAATAACTCTTTGTCGATTATTCTATATAAAGAAAATAGTATTTAATATTCTTGTAAAATCGTCGCAAAACAACTGACATGAACGACGACCTAATCTATCGATGAACGTAACTACTTTTATTTGACAATGAACAGCATTTTGCTGTAATTTATTTTACAATAACGCTATTTTTATAACATTCAATATCCATGCGCTAACTACATCCAAGTAACGAGCAGTTTGGACAAATTTCGTGACAAACATCCCCTGACCAGATATGTCCGTCACAAGTCGTGTACCAGCGGTCGGACTGACCAACTTTAACAAAACCAGGATTTACTGGGAATATTGAGCCGAACGTCAAACAAGAAACAGGTAGGTTCTATTCACAGTTCTATAGTCCTGAATGTACCTGATGGACGGACAGTGGTTAGGGTGTGTGTGTACACTACATACACATCAAATCTAAACAAACTGACCACGATTGTCAGAGTGTCAACCGACAGAATGGGTCCGGAGAAATCGGCTAATGCTATTGACCACAGGAGTTTGACGTCCTGAGTAGGTGTGGAACGGATATTTGTTCAGGAACCTTAAACCACAAATCAAATCTATTACATGTATAGTGTATTTATCTACTGACCATAAGGTAACGTCACTAATTGGCACGTCACTTTACGTTTTATTTATGATGAAATCGCAATCTTTCCAAAGATAAAGCTCGCATTCACCGTCTAGTTGAATTCTTATGCAATTTAAAAAAAATCTGTGATGCAGCTCTTCGAAGAAATAAAGATTCAACTATTCTCACTGTCCTAGATGTGTTGTGTTATATTACAACTTTTTCCTGAACATGCAAGAACTTTTATATTATAGCTATAATAAATCTATCAGGCTTAAAAAAGACATGTTCACGTTCATTATTCTATTTGTAATAGAATGTCTACGTCCATTATTATTTTATATGCATAAATCTTATTTGAGATCAGTTGAAAAGTGCCTTCATATATTTGTGGAATAAATAACTCGAGATAATTTATAAGAGAACACGTGTTAATTTGGTAAATAAAAAGGTTGCTATATACTTATAAACATATGTAACTAACATTTGTGTACTTTTAAGGGATTTTTCTTTTTGTTTTACATTAAATATAATTACATACACACACAGTAGGAAATTTGAAACAATATTAAAAAGGTTACTTAATTTGTTTGGTATTTCAAATGAAATTTTCAACTGAGACCCTTACAGCACTTATTACGGTCAAATCTTCTGACGTGTTCGTCTTGTCTTAAACACAAACAATTTTAAATTTGCCACTGGCAAAATTAGCTGTAATAATGGCTATATTTATACATACTCCAGGGAGTATTTCCAATGAATGTGTTCCAGTTCTTTGGCTTTGTTTCCCGTCGTGGAGTGCCGAGTTATTAGAGAAGATCTGGAAGTTCACGTCCGATCAGCTACGACTCCCTGGGCTATCCCAGTCAATATCATCAATAACGCAATCAATATCCTTCCACCGACGTTGATGGGAAAGTTTTCTTTTGTTGACATAGACTATTTTGATTCAATCCTTCTCCCAATCGTTCACATTGTCAATTGAATTGCAGCAAAATATGCCATTGTCCTATTTTCCAAAGCGTGAAATGTAAATAGCGAGGTTCAGTATCTGCTCCCTCTTGAAAATCCTGGTAATCTACGCACTGCACACACACTGACAATAGCTACCGGCGTTCGCCTAGCTTCGCAGGGACTTCCTCCCAATAATGAACATGTTGATTTAAATTTCTCCCATAAAAGATGTAAAGAAAATGATATTTTATTTAGTGATCATATAAACACAATTGTGTCCAATAACTGTCTTTGTGCGATGACAAGGCGTTTTTTACTGGGAGATGTATAGTAAAGTTTTATCGACAAAATCCTCAAACTGTTTCTAAAAGACGGAACATGGTTATATGAGTTCATTATGGGGATTTATGGATGCAGTCAATTATTCATAGTTCTCCATTACAAGCGTTTGTGTATAATGAGTGATAATGGCCGGGTTAGATGTACGTGTTGATATGTAGTAGTTTAGTGATCATTCGATACTGCCATTAAGTGTGTACATACATAATGTCAGTAGCCTTTTGATAGTGTTAAGTGTGAAAAGTTACCACGTATATTAGTCTATGATGATATACTCAGTGTTAACGAGGTACACGCTACAGTAGAAGGACTTTGAGTCTCATTGACGTGACATTTAACTACAATACAGTAGCAAGCAGCTGTCAGAGATGAGTTAACGTCACCAAGTATCTATCTTATCGTGATAATGAAGTCAATCATACACTTGAACATCAGCATAAATAAAACACTTTAATAATAATATATTTCAAACTGTTATACTTCAACAGAATTACTTGAAATTATTGCATAGCCTCAATTGACATGCACAAGTATATTTAATAAAGAGTTAAATTCACATATTAATTTTTGAAACGGGTACAAACTAGATTAAGGATATGTATTGTACCAATCATTAGATTGACAGGTAATTAAAACATATCATTGTTTGTTCGTGCATTTATACCTATTTACTTACCTTATAAGTACATAAGTGTTCAGAACTTGATACGGTGCAATCATTTTACACCGACAAATTGCAAAATTTCAGAATTGGTTAATCAAATAAAACCATTTTTCAAAAGTTTGAAAATTAATCGGTTTTCTGTATCGTAATGATATTGACCTTAATTGTTCTTTGATTTCTTTTCGTTTCGATAACCGCCCTGACTAGTTGACATGTTGACATTGTCATTGTCGGCAGACTTATCTTGTTCCAGGCTTGTACACATTAGTTCAAGAATGTTTTGTCTGAACATTTCTGTCCTGAGTATTATATGTACTTAAATTGCAGATTGATGGAGTACAATCGTTTTGTCACAATATAGGGAGTTAAAAAACAACGGGAACAGTAACAAAAGGCAATCCAGCGCTTCGAAAGTGAGGTTAAACAAGTGTCAATGAAAACATAAAAACCGTCAGTTTTCTTTCACTTCGGTGAAATCGTAAAGAAAATGTTCGAAATAAAGGCGTTTATGAGAGTAGATAAAGCTATTTTCCGTATTATTGTGTCGATTCCATTTTCTTGAACAAGAAAATAAATTTGACGTTTAATTATCATTCGAACAACAATAAAATCAACAAAAGAGAAAATGGTATCAAAAAAGAAACATTTACATTATTGAATAAAAATTAAATTAACAACGACGGGTTTAAAATTGTAATCATAAAAAAGGCAAAAACAAAATGGATTGTTACCAAGTTTCTATTATTTCCATTTAATACACTACACAAAAGGCTATGTTCATGATTAATCTTTCGTTGAAAGATTAAAAAAACTGCGAATTTAAAGTAATTGATAAAATCACCTTGGTATTGTACGGCTAAAGATAGACTAAACTGTACTTTTATATACGCAGAACTTCTTAGAAATACCAACTTTATTACACTTGTATGTGCCTGATGTTAGTGATAGCCAGCAGTCTCACTTAATCTACTGAAGGCTTTACAACGGAAATGTATGCGAGTATAAAATAAAAGAAATATGTTGTAACTCGTAGTAGATGTGTCCTTTACTGGGAAATTCTAAAAAGTAAAAAGAATAAATAATTTGTCATAACACAAGGATATATTATTATTACGATTCTTTTACAAAATTGAAAGAAAAAACCGACTTATTCCGCAACAGCATCACAACTCAAAATCGATACGGCAGGACAAAAACCGAATGCACCGAAACAAAATGAAAGCCATCATGCACCCCATCCAATACACCCCACCAAATGTCTGTGGTGGAACCAGGCGTGCCAGTAGGGTGAGCGTACACCATGTGTGGTACCCGACATAATGTCTATCGTTAAATATTGGAAACTAAATTACATTGGAAAAATAACTGTTTAATGTCTCGCGCTCTTAACGTTCGACTGTGACACAATAATTCCACAACATGACACATTAGTACCATAGCATTGTATGGTATGATTGGCTGTACGCTTCGGTCAGTTGTAGAGGTTTTGTTTACCTGATTACAAATTGCCAAAAATATAAGTCTTTGATTTTAGCTCGTTACTGAACATGTGGGAATTTACGCGAGTCGGTATTTGTTATAAAATGATATTCTCGGGTGGTGAAAGAGGGAAAAACGTTAAAAACAAATCTAGCATGCATTATAACACAATGCACTAAAACACTTGTAAACTTATTTTCTTTTCAAAACTTAAATACATATACACTGTAAATCATCTAAAACTCTTTCAGGATATGGACCTCTTTATCTTAAAAAATGTTTCAACTGTGTAAGGCAGGATTGTAGAATTTTTAATTATGTGCGCAACACACTCTATATTAGTATAACCGTGTTTGCATTTCGATTTTTTACTGTTCGGATGAAAAATGCAATAAATTTGACTATTTTTCTAAACACGCACACACGACTCCTCATAGTCATAGCTACATCACTCTTTATGATTTCAAATATACATTGTATATTCTATTATCGACATCAGGCGGATAACGCTTTGTAAGGGTGAAGCGGTACCCGGTATGATAATCAGATGGAGTTCAGCACAACCTAAGGTAGGACTTCAATAAACACCGATGCGTAAGTGTTTCTTTGATGTATTTGTTACATTGAATTAAAAAAACCAAAAAAAACCAACATGAAAACAATTTTTGTTCCATATCTGTGCATACATTCTCATTGAGGGTATCAAACACGACGAAACAAAGATGTAGGGTTCATTATCATTGTTATTTTGTAGAACTGAAGATCGTAAGTAGAAACATCCCAACCACATACAGCCCGAGACAATTACTTTAGTATATTCTTAACTATGTATATGCATGAGCATATTAAAATATAAATATATATGTAAATAAATATTGGCTTAGTTGTTTTTTTATAAACAATAAAATAAAAAAATAAATCAATTATGATTAGTTTTATAGATCTTTAACGATCTATGTGAATGTCTTAGGGCTTGAAAGCAGACATTCTTGACTACGAAATCATACCTTGTTGTGATGACTTTTGGACATCCTTCAAAAGTCCCCGCATAGACATAGAACATTTTATAGGATTCCATAATTGACTTCAACTATTTTATATTTCTGTTTGCATACTTTATATAATTCGATACTTTATGTATAATCTCTCATGTAAGTGACATTTAACCTGAATAAATATTTCTGCATTGGCCTGCTTTCAGTTGACATTGATGGGCAATATGAATACCAACTGAGCAGAGACAAATCCAACATGAAGCGTCTTTGTTCAGTTGGCATTCATATTGCCTATGAATGCCAACTGAAAACAGTTCAATACTTATATTAACCATTTTTTATAATCAGTTTACCTCAGTGGTATTCAACTTAACAATTAATTACGACGTCATAGTAATGATGAAGTCAACAACCAGCTGGTGACATTAATAGCCTAAAGGAATGCCAAATTAATGTGGTGCGTTGTATAATGACGATGCCTAACGATGGTTAATATATGCATTTACAACGGGTGTGTTATGATTTATGTGCTAACTCCTGAACGTTTACAACGAATTCATTGATGACGTTCGAAGTCACAGACAACTCAATATAACCTTCACATTCAAAGATTTAAACAAAGAATCGCGAAGCAAAGCTCCCATTTACAATACGCCTCTAGATACCACTGTCTAAAATGTTGGGGAGAAAGGAATGCCGTACTCTATGTTTTCAGTAAGATCCGTAACATCACCTTTATGAAGTAGTTAAGGACATATCACCAGGGTCATATTTAGTAAGCTGTATTACCTGTTCTAACGTAATAAACTACAAACGTCGCTTAATTGCAAAAACTGTGTTTAATCTGCGAGGTTCTACTTTACCTGTCATTACACTTGCACATTTAACATGTGTGGAGTTTTTGTTTCATTGGCAAACATAGCTATATATGCCATTGAGATTAAAAACACAAGTAACACGCTCACTGCGTTCCTTAAATTGTGTGTGGGAATGTTCTTCGTGGACAACTATCTATATATTATGTACATTTATATACCAACGTGTTTTAGATGGTAACGCACCCTCAGAAAAATAAGTACTTAACACGTCTATTAATTTGCACTAAGGTCAATGCCATTTAAACTGTCACTCGGGAGTGTGCATATTTACTAGGAACACTTATTTGAAATACAAAGTAAGGGGACACCTGTTCAAAATATAGTGTGTCAAGGCAGAAAGCAAAACAAAGAAAACAGTTTACTGGAATTTATGGCCATTTCTTCCATTGAGAACTGATCATTGGTACTAAGATAAAAAATAATGAAAAGCATTTAAATAGTTACGAAATCTGTAAAATACAGCGAAAAGGAAAAGGGGGCTATACGACACTGTATCAGGCTACAAACCACAGTTGTTGTCTACAACAGAAACGTTATTCTTAAACAAGTATTTCATGTAAACCATGCAGAAATTACAAAATTACTGCCAACCTCGGGGTCGGATAGTCTACCAGCAGAGACATTGAGAGGTTAACAATCACTAGCAATAGTTACTACGAAATAAATATTAATAATAATAAAATCCAATATTTATATAGCGCCCTACATAATTTGTAAAATTACTCTAAAACGCTTTCCAACAGATGGATATTATAGTATTACTTATAATTGTTAAACAAAAAAGGCTTACAATCACCATTATACATTCAGCAAGAAGATAATCAATAAAGGGTGGTATGTACATGACGTCTGTGCAAAGAGCCAAAAATGCGGACGTGAAGAGGTGCGTTTTCAATCCTTCTAGAATTTGGGCAGTGCCATTTCTCCGACCGCAGTGATCGTGGCGGCTGATCCAGGGTAACAAGCTCCTGTAGGTACTGGGAGAGGTTCCATTCGGTGCCTTGTATGTGTACACCAAAATTTTGTACTGCGACCTGTATCGCACAGGTGATTAGTACATAGAGAAGTGTCTGTTTAAAGTTTAGTCGGTCAATGCATAAAGTAATACAAAGTAAAGAATCTACTGCACCATTTCGTCCATTTATTATTTCACTGGTGGTACTAAACGTCAGACGATTATAATCCATGTATAAACTATTCTAAACATGTAGAAATACCGCGATAGAAAGGTGCCTATACAACCCCTCATAATGTTACAACTTTTGACGACTGTAGATAATTTATTATTTTAATCTGATATATCTTGTAAATTGTGCCGGAATAAATTCAGTAAAAGGCTAAGGCTAACCTAGGGAGCATGATCTAATTACTACTAGAAACAAGAAAATAATGAAACACTTATTTAAATATTCATTTTGTCACTGCAGAAATCCTAACAAAAGTAACATTTTACAGCACGATATGTCCATTTGGTACATTTAGGAATGATCACAGTAGTAGTAAGGTAAAAAGAAAGGAAAAACGTTCCTAGAATGTTCCGAAACATGCAGAATACAGCGGAAAGGATCAGGAGTCTATAAAATCCATTATAACTTTACAAATACAATTTTTTGGTTACAACATACAACATATATTCTTCATTCTTAAATGAGTATTAGGTGTAAATGGTACTGGGGTGAATTTAAGCTACAAGATTACTGCCAAGTTCTGGGACAGAGGGGTGAGCCACCTTGTTCTGTGAACTACTTACTAGATGTACGAACTAAGGTATCCGCTATTTACATGTTCAGATTGTCTAATTTACAACACAATATGACCACATTGTCTATTGAGGAAATAGTGGTACAGAAGGTTAAACAAAAGTAAAAACCATCCCTAAATATTCCAAACCTTGTAGTATTTTGTTTTTACTTGTTAAATTGCCTCTGTGATATTTTCCTGTCATTTTCTTGTAATTACCTGCATGTTGTATATCCTTGCTATTTCTCATTTGTATCCAATGTTTTCGCAGGAATAGCACTACAGTGCTAATGATTATTGTTTTAAATATGCGACGGTAAATCAAAATTCTTGTATCTTGTAGAATACAGAGAAAACGGAAAGAGGTCTATCAAACCATTAATAACTTAACAAATTACAACTTTAGTCTAAAACAGGTTATTTATTCTGAAATTAGTATTTTGAGTTAACCATGACAGAATAAACGGCTACATCATATTGCGACCAACCTCGGGGACTGACAGTACACCAGCAGAGTACAGACAACCTCGGGGACTGACAGTACAGACAACCTCGGGGACTGACAGTACACCAGCAGAGTACGGACAACCTCGGGGACTGACAGTACACCAGCAGAGTACAGACAACCTCGGGGACTGACAGTACACCAGCAGAGTACAG
>JAUMHH010176775.1:0-15482 GCA_032359455.1 Chlamys rubida
ATCGTTAACACATGAGCGTTCGTCAACGACACACGAAGCTTACATATCTGCAGTTTTTTAAGGAAAACAGAACATACCATTTTACCATATACGAATTATTGTTAACATTTTGCTTAATAGTCGTGTGTTGTAAAAATCGAAACAAACAAAATCCAAAATACGAAAAAGCTAGCGGTGAATATTATGATGAGGGTGCCCTCATGCTGTAGAACATAAAACCGATACGTACCGCAGTGTATTCCTTCAATACCTTATACATATACCTCATGATCATTGTGTTTTTTAGTGATAGTTGAAGTATGTTGGGTGAACAATCTGCGTAGTGGTATTACACTACAGTATGCTGGGACTGAACTGATTGTCTTAGGACATTTAATAGATGGGTACATATATAGCTTCATAAATCATTTACGTGGTTAAGTTTAGATACACATGCAATGTTCACACATATACTTTGTAATTTGCTTAATTGCAAGAAGGAAGGTGCTTCTGGCAGGGTATGAAGAAGTAGTAAAAGCTGATGTGACTGTTTTATAGATAAACTTTCAAAGATTAACACAAGTTTAAAAGATATCTGTAATTAATATGTCAAGTACACATAATAAGGATATTTTGTTTCCAAAAATACACTTTTCTTTTGATGTTCTGTCCATGATACGAAACATACAGGATTTTGTACTTATTTGAACTCCCGTGTAAACGAAACGTAAATATCGCGTGATAAGGGCACGACCTTGTCCCCACGTGATCTATTACCTAAAATATAGTCCTCTGGTTAAACCGTTAAATGTCCCGGACATTGTGTTAGATAACCCACTTTCGCAAACGAACACATTATGCAAACCCATGTAACCTATTATTAATAGCATACGATACTTGCCCAGCTTATCATTAAAGCACAAGCCGATACGTTAATGAAATTCAAGTACTATTCAGATGTATACTATTTTGGGCAATACTATCATAATAGGTTTCGTTAAGGTAGATGCATCTTGAGTGGTACCAAACTCACAGCAAGCGTTGCACGGCGGTTAACACGCCCTTGGTGGAGAGACTGGTACAGTGTGGCTGATGAATAGCCTTAGCTCATGCATCATTAAACTATAAATCCCCCATGAAATTGTTCATAGCCACATAAACAGCGATACTCAAAGCAAGGGCAGATTCCTGAACTATCAAACACGATTTCACACCTGTGATTACGAGACAGGTATAGCTTATCGGAACAAACATGAACGTAAAACCACAGGACAAATTAGCATATGAATATAGAATGTAGTTATTTTCTAATTACTTGCGACATAAACTTGAAGGACTAATGCCAACGCAGACCTAACACTGATAACCTGAACAATGATAACGGAAAGCCATATACGGATATCATTGTTGTGGTTACCTGTGGCATACCTGGTATTACCTTTATATCGAAGACACAATAACCTCTCTTGTATGGCAGGTAGGACCTCTAAATACGACAAATCGACTTGAGTTCCTCTGAACATTAAACTTGTGACAAGGTTACGATCCATAACGTAACAAAAGGCGCAGTTATGGCAATACATCATGGGGTACAAAGGACAAGATTATGATCCATAAATTACAGCGTTGGATGTGCATTTTCCTTTTATATATATAAAACATTATATCACATACATCAGGATTAAGCTGTGAGTGTACGCGTGTGGAAAAAATCTCCTATCCATGCTTAGTTTAAATCGTAATTTATTATTAATAAATCAAAATATTGTTTTAAAAGCATCAGACGACTACCAGGTTCCATTATAGGCTGCACGATGCATATGTTTGTAATCTGGACGAAATATGAAATAAAACTTTTTAAGCTAATATACAAACAAACGTACGTTTATACTTTCGTTTGGAAAGAGAAACCTATAATTAGAAGCCCATGCATACTGCCATACTAAGTTTTCTTTTATAAGATACGTGGATAGTTTAACTTATATGAGATGAATTAATCCCCTATGTGTGACACTTAGATGGAGACTGTCCTGTCAAAGAAAAAAGGTTTTTGTTTTTTTCTTGTACAATATAAGCTTGCGGAGATGCTGTAATCCTATGAATTCGTTGTGTTACATCATATTTAAACTGGTCTAGTGAATGAGAACAGTTTCTCTCCATGACAACTGATAATTCACTTTTTTTTCGAATGATGCATTTTCGACTTTCCTGTAAATGGCCCAAAACAACATTATGATACTGTTCTTAAAACACCATGATAGTGTTTAATTTATGTGTTCCTTTATTTACTATTTCCTAATTTCTCTTTCCATTGGCCGCCTTATTTCATAATAAAGGCTGTCCGTTTTATAGTTGTAGATATTATCAGAGGTGACACTCTGATAATGTTGTGTTTATTCGCTGAAAATAATGTTTAGACAGTATCTTCTACTTTAATACGCCGCTGCTATTCACGTTGTGTTTGGCGTTGATTTTCTTTTGATTGTTTCTGGTACGGGTTGGCATGACAAGTCAGTGCCATGTTTTGGGCTGTTTTTACTGCGGGTGTTTAGCTGAGACACATTACTGTCATGTTCTGGACTGTTTTTACTGCGGGTGTTTGGTTGTGCCATGTCGCTGCCATATTTTGGGCCGTTTCTACTGCGGGTGTTAGGCTGTGACACGCCGCTGCCATCTTGTGGACTGTTTCTGCTGCTGGTGTGGCTCCAACATACCATTGGCATGTTTTGGATAGTTTTTCTACTTATGTGTGGCTGTGACACGCCGCTACCATAATTTCTTTGGACTGATTCTGCTACCGTCACGTGGTTGTGACACTCCTTGCTTTCCTTGAACTGTTTTTGCTACTGGTACATGTATGTGTTTTAACACGGCGCTATCGTACACGTTGTGTAGGCTGTCGATGTTGTTTTGAACTTCCTCGATCCATCTGGGATGGTGTTATTTTTTGTATAATTTTCGTTCGACAATGAATGTAAAAATATATCATCAATTCCATGCTCGAATTGACAGAATTATGGGATGTCATTAATCAAAGCATTTTGGTCATCACTTAACGTTGATTTATCATCAAATATTGAGTGTGCAATTAATCATATCTGTTATTGGGTAATACAAATAAATGTCAACAGCTCCAAAGCTGCACTTCCTACTCGGAGACTTAAAGGTGTAACAGCTGAGAACATCATGAAACAATGATAGTATATGTAAGGTCGGCGCGGAGTTCTTCACCAAGGTGTGCGGTAACATTACTAATTATCTCGCGCGTAATTTACGCCCTTCGAGTTGTCAGTTAGGCACCGCGTTAGATGTTACACGTTTACTTTTTGTTTGTCTAATACATGTTGACATGTATAACGTGTTAAAATATTGAGTGGTATATATGTATCGTGTCTGACAGCGAGAGCTATGCCATGTCCCCTCAGATAATATATACTGCTTATCATGTCGCACTGCTGGTGTTGTTCCTAAGTAATCAATAACGTGCTTGCGGTGTTGGCGAACTTACATTTTAAATAACACCCTTGAAGACAAATAAATTATCATGAATAGCACACCTCTTTGTAACAAAAATTATAGAAACAGAAAACTGAAAAGACATATTGTCAATTTAAATAATTTAAAAAGAAAGAAAACAGATAGCCCAGACAAGTGTACATGTCATAAAAATGATATACCACGGGAACCAACGACCTGAGGGTTGTTTATCATTGTCGTGTTTGATAGAAAGGATTTAAAATGAAAATACATTGTATCACCAAAACATCAGACCAAACTACAAAGAAGGACAGAATATACAACATTGTTAAAACATAATTGAAAACGTTAATAGAACCCTGTTTATTATTACTAGGTCTTTAATTGCTTGCCCCAAAAGATGTTTGTGGTGAGCTTTTGAACATTTTAAAGAGTTTTGCGTCTTGCTAACGCTAAGATAGTATGATAACGAAAGTAGAAAGACGTACAGTCGGTGATGCTTTCGACAATGTCCATATTTTAATAAAAAAAAGTTTACAGAATACCACATATTTATGAATAATGAACCTCAAATAGTCCGTGGCTAGTATCTTAAAAACTCAACCAATATTCAGATGAAATGGGTCGAAGTTGAGATACACCCGCAAAGGGTGCTTTGTGAAATGGGTCAGCAACTGATCTCCAAAGACACTTCTTTGGCTCGATTCCTAGCAAAGACATCCAAGGGTTCGATTTCTGGCACAAACATAGGAATTCCAAATATATACCCTGTTCCTCGGGGCTTGCTACTATCAGTACCTCGTTTTGACTTGACGCCACCGTAGACATTGAAATAACGTAAGGTGCAATAGATATCAGGAAACATTTTTTAATGACACTGATTGGTCCTAACTGTATCTACATTTGCATCGGTATTACAGTGACACTGATTGGTCCTTACTATATCTACATTAATTTCGATATAAAAGTTCCGCTGATTGGTCCTTATTGTACCCACATTAATATCGATGTAAAATCAACGCTGATTGGTCCTTACTGCGTTTTCATCAATGTAAATATAACAGTAACGCTGATTGTTCCTTACTCGTGGAAGGCAGTCGTGTTTGGTCGGTCTCTGTAACCTCTATCGATCAGACGCTTGTAATAGATGGGGCCTATTTCTGGGCCTCGTATGTTTGTAATGGGGAATGACTACGTCGCACGGGGATTACACAATCAACTTGGGGCTAATCAATTTCCATTCATTCTAGAAAAAAATTGTTACTCGTTTTTTAGAAGAATCAAACCTGAAATTCTATAAATAATGAAATCTAGTTCAAGAAGCATGTTCTGAGGGCTGGTGATTTTATACACATTTAACACGCCAAGTTAAATACAACCTGGTTGGAATATTTACACGGGATTTGGTTTGATTATCCTTGAGGCAAGTGACGACCCCATCTTTGTCCAATGCCAATTTTGCATTTTATTCCAAACATTGTATTCCAGTTATTGTTTTTTCCAAAAGCCAAATGGCTTTAAATTTTATTATATATATTAATTGAAAATAAGTTGTTGTCAAAAAGGAGTTGGTTGGGTTGTTGATGAATATGCATAATAGTGGTATCATATCAAACTGAATGGGATATTCCGTCTTTTCGTATTTCAGAGTTATCTGCTCTTGATAGCAGGTATTGATTGCTACGTCATTTGTTTGTGAGAGTAACGTCATCATTTTTTGAGAAAACGACGTAATTTTCACACACAAACTAATGACGTAACAATCAATACCTGCTCAAAAGAGCAGATAACTCTGCATTACGAAAAGACGGAATAACGCTAACGCTATGCTATATCACATTATGCTCTGTTCTGTGCTTTTTTGCATAAGGTATCCCCTTTGCTTTATCACATGAGTTATCCTCTGTGTTATATCACATACAGTTATCAACTTTGCTATATTACATGAGCTATCATCTTCGCTACACTGTATCTACACTGTATAACATGATCCCACTGTCATAGCTTGTAAAGAAAACGTGTTTGTCTTGATGTAAAGTATGGGTGACAACAAGACTCTGTTTGTTTAGGGCCCTGTATTTGCCACATTGCCTCCCCAAAGAGGATGCAACCATGATGTTGCATACTGGTTTCTTCTTCTTCTTGTTCTGCACCAATATTGACCATTTTATATAAAAACACCCCTTTCTTTTTGGTTTATAAAATCTTGTGTAATAACTTTGTGTTTATGAACTCATTCAACATAAGAAAACAAATATAATGCATGCTCTATATAAGTTGTAAAACTTGTTTCCAAATCTTATTTCAACAATTGTGTATTGCTTTATATTATACTGTAAAAGAAAAAATATAAATGTGAAAAAGTTAATATTAAACAAAAAATAAATCAAGATGGTTTTCAAAATTACATAATGAAATTTCCTTTTTCTCCGCAAATCAGACATTTCATTTACGTAGAGGAAATTAGCATATACGTACACATTAGGTAAGAGAGACTTGAAACAGAAAGATGATTTGCAACAGTATGCATATATATTTTTTTGTGAATATTACCTTTTGCATGAATACATTTTCATATGTAAATCGAAAATATTCTATAAATAATTGTATACACATATGCCAATTTTCAAGAAGCTGTTTTTGCCCTGTGATAAAATATTTCCCTGTGCTATTAATTTCATAAAAATAGGATAGATCCAAACAAGGAATACATGCACATAAAGATTGACATTATCAAACTACATTGTATCAACATATCTTCAATTGATTTGAAAAAAATAAAATAAAAATCACATCATCTTTATTTCACAACACTTTCACAAACATGATTTTCACATTTTCACAAACATGATTTTAGTACAAACATGATTTCAGATCAAAACAAAACATTCGGACAATGCTTTGACACTTATAATTAAAAAAAACAGGAGACCATTAAAAAAAAGTGGCCTAAAACAGTCTTTAACGCTAGCATCCCTTTACTGACATAGCGGAATCCTCTTCATTAACGTTATAAATAATAGATTCAACATTTGTGAGTTTTATTTTGTCTCCAAAGTATTTGTACATATTATCTATCACCGTTTTTTTTATCTATAAGTATAATACAATATCAAATAAAAGGGATAATTTCACGATCTTAACCTTTGTGTTTCGATGAGAGCCTTCTTGATCGGATGCCAATCACACGGCCACCCATATTACATATATATTTTTTAGTGCTTTTGCTCCCAATAAAACACCACTTGTAATTAATACCCATGTGCTATTAGTAAGACCTCCATCAACGTCTGTCAATAGGTTTTATACTGACATTGGTCTGTGCTGATTGAGAGAGGTCAACATGATTGTTAAGCCTCGTTATGAGCTGGAACTCTTGGATATATCCTGGATTGACTCCTGTTTATTTCTCCGTACAAGTGTTGTGACCTTCTACTGCTTCAGTGATTTAAGTGTGTAAGAAATCCGAGAATATCAACAGATGTTTATGGGTCTTCTCTCTTTGATATCGGAGCTTGCATTAAACTGAAGCACTTACGACTTATTTGTGTAAGCCGTAGGAATCTTCCGTTAGAAGCAGACTGTGTGTGTTTTAAAACAAACATTGGTTTTATGTGACCATAAGTAGTTAAATGGTCGTATTGGCCGGTAACATTTATACCGGATTGACTGACTCTGACGGTGGCCTTCTGATTTAACTCGATCCCTAGACACCATGTAAAAACTCTTACATCAAATTCGATTTGTTCTCCACTTCTTGCAGAGTCGGATGAATGTTCTCCGTGTGTCACCGTCGGAGTAGACAGTGTATGTCAGACAATCGGGAGAGACTAACACTGTTCAAAAAGGTCAAGGGAAAATATTTTACAAGAGAAACCAAACTCTTTATGATCTAATCTCGACTATTGGTCATACATATTTTACTCGCCGATTCCCGGTAAATCTAATTTTAGACACGGCTTTGCAGCTGTTTCTGGATAAAGACTGTGTTTGAATGTAGAGGTACGGATTATCAAGCTGGGGTACCATGATCAAAACAAAGAGCTTCATGCCAATTTGTGCGAGGAAATCAAACATACATAATTGATATACCAAAAAGATAATTATGTGGCAATTAGAATATCAGGATAAAGTCGGAGTCCGCACTACCCTGTTTCTTGTTTACAGCGGACACAAATCTGGTTAAAAGCATCAAAGACGTCAAGGTTAAGACACCACTAGTAATATAAATAAAATATTAAGATCCCAAGGTTAGGCCAAGCCTGAAAATTTTGGTTTTATTTTGTTGACCGCCTATTAACAGCTAGGGGCATTTCAGGACGTGTCTCTATGCGTGTTGTGAATGCATGCTGGTGTGGGTGATGGTGTGTGTGTGTGTGTGCAGGAGGCAGGGTATGTTGGTGTACCTGCCTCCTTAACATAGCGCGGATCGTATACCGACTTTATAGTGTTATCTCACTGAAATACCATGCCGAAGGCAGCCAGCACAGCATTCCGACCCGTTTCATTATACTGTCAACGGATGAACCAGTCGTTGCCATTCCCTTAAATGCTGTATGTTGAGCACGGAATTACAACTACCATTTTAAGGACTTCGGTATGTCCCGGCCTCGGGACAGAACCCATTGCCTTCCTCGCCTGGGCAAACGTTCAATATTAAAGCCAAAAGTGAGATGTTGTCTAGCAAGGCGCTAAGAAGTAAAAGGTAGTTAGAAGTAGAGAGAAATAAAAAGATTCCAAATATTGCAATCGGTGTAGCAGATTTATTTTGTCACTTATGTTCCCAAGTAGAGGGTACAAACGTATATCCCCAGTTCTGCTGGGGTTCCCCTCATAAGTCGCCTCTGACGATACACACATTGGTTAACAGCAGGTGTATTCTTTTCTCGATCCCCGACCAGCAAGGGCGAGTCTGAAAGGTTAAAACATCAATGAATTACTAAAAGACACGCGTACAAATTGAAGGTTTATGTAAGAGCATTAAGGAAACCAATGTTAGGGCACGAGTAAAAGATGAAAACATTAAGAATTCCATTGTTAGGACGCTTGAAATATATATAGGTCATTTAAGAAACCAAGGTTAGGGAAAGCATTATACAGGTAGGAAATTTAGGTCACCTAGGTTAATTAGTCAAAGTTTGATATAGGAAGGATATTTAGGACACCAAGGTTAGTAAAAGTGTAATATGGTAGGATATTTAGGACACCAAGGTTAGTAAAAGCGTGATATGGTAAGATATTAAATATTTATGTGGTCACGGTAAGGACACGATTTACCTAGATAAAACATTTGGAAACCAAAGTAGGAAATGTGTAATATAGGTAGGACATAAAGAATAGCACGTGAAAGGTTAAGGCGTTGCGGGTAGAGCTGATTAGCCCGTCATCGTATCTCAGGCACATAACAATCGACCTGGTGATCCGGATTTCTTAATAGCTTTACTAGACTACCTCGTACATAGCTTTGTTAGCCTCACAGCTGGATACATTCTTTAACCGTAATTGCAAACAACTGTTTGACTTCAGTCGATATATATATGTATTCACCATGCTTTTATTTTGAATTCCCAATTGCATCAGTTGTCTGAAATGTATATGATTAGAGACTATTTTTCGTAGACAAGTCATGTACTAGTGTTGGGCTTTCAAACAATACCTGAACACTTAAGTTGACCTTGTGTTTAGAAAATGGGTTCATGTCTGAACACACGTGCCTTGCACACCACCCTTAACACATATGGAGGTTGCGCGGGAAAGTGACGATGTATCAGGGTTACCAGAACCAGCAATGGGTTCAATTGGCGAAAGCTATGTTAGCTTAACGAATTATTAATCGAAACAGATTAAAATATATTTTTGACAAATATCTGAATATTTTTTACAAATATTATTTTGTATTTTGTTTCGCTGGAAGATTGTTTTGAATACCTATTCATGCAATGTCTGTTGAGTTTTATTTATTTATTGTTGGAGGTATAACAATTGGAATAATTTGCACCATCTAGCTGGCATTAAGCTTATCATACTTTGAACAATAACAGGTGACTGATATGGAGATGAAAGGTTCTTGAGAAATATGAGATGGCCTATGTGCATTTAACCTATAAACCCTTATTATACCACGTAAATCTTCAAGCGAACAAACTCGGTAATATATCAAGACTTTTTTTTCTGAAGTGAGTGTTTTTCCAGAGCTGTGTTTAGATAATAGACCGTGTGTTGTGTATCAAGACTAGGATAATGGGTTGTATATACGTTTGACCTATATATTGACCTATTATGCCATCACAACCTTCAAGTGAATGCGACGGAGTAATATATATGTCGAAGTTACGAAGTAGGGGACTGGGTAGGGTAGCAGAAGAGAGGTCAAGATATCAGAGTTGCGGTGTGCATCGGGCACAACGTCACTACAAATAACACACCCAGCTCAATCAGTGAATACAGTTTAAATCTCAATCTTGACTGCACGTGTCGAGTATTTGGTCAAAATAAATGTGTTTGTATGTCAATGAAGGCGGATTTTGAAGCTGACAGTCATATCTATCATTACAGTGACCCTGTCCTGAAATAATGAAGCACTTTAGATTTAAGTCGAAATTTAAATATTATGAGGTTTTAGGTCTGTACCAATAAGAAAATTTCGAGGAGAATTGTGTTACCGTCGACTACTGGCGTTCTGACTCGTGTCTAAAACAATCCAATGACTCGGGAGTCGTTAGTTTATTACTGTTGCGTTTGATATCTTTAAGATACTTGAAGTGTGAGCATATGTGGTTAGTACAATCTTAACGTTATCATTGACAAAGTCGGCATACAACATTTTAATACAATATAATGTTTTCATTGACAATGAATCTTAACATTATCATTGACACAGTCGATTAAACGAAAGTACATGTACCCTAGCATTGTAGGTATTGTTGTTATAATGATTATGTATTTTAATATATTTTCTTACCACGCACACTATTTTTAGATTAGCTGTACTAACATTTCCATCTCTGAGGGATTGGCCTTGCTAGATAAGCCCGGTGTCCTTGTTTGGTGCAATGCGTAGAGGTTCTCTAGAACTAATTATCCACGTTTACCTTCCAAGTCCCCGCGGTATTTCTCTTATCGACTACATCAGCCTGGTACACACCCTAACAAGAGGACGCCAATCAGCAGATACGGGTCATAACAGAACAATTCGTTCCTAATGGAAAATTATGACGCTGATCAGTATGGCATTTGAGGTAACCCAGAGACTGGGAGAGTGACGACAGCTAATTTTGAAAGATACACGCTGGTCATATCTTGGTGATTAGCGATAAATTACATACAAGTACCCGTGCTAACCAACTCTGCATACTAGAGGACCGCTGTCCGGTCTACATCTCGACGCTAAAGGGATTTCTAGAGATAAAACGGTTGCCATTCGCTCATTAGAACTAAGACTCTTTCGCCAGTAAGTAGGTCAATGGAAATTACTGTTTAAGATCACGAAGAAGGTCACAACAGCCTAGACTAACGATTGTATTCCTATGGTATTACTACAGGTCACGATTCTGTAACGGGTCACGTGGAATACTTTTAAGGCCAGCACTTTTCTCATAACACTAAGATTGAGCGTCAATAACGTTGCAATCAGTTGTTTTGTTTTCTTCGCATTAAATAGAATGGATGTTTTCCCATGAAATTATATTTAATGTGTTTTGATAGATAGTCGAAGTAACGTTTTGTGTCTCCCCCTACGGATTGCATGTCTGGAAAGACAGACTCATCACTATGTTTTGGTCTAAGCATGCCCAGGGGGGTTCGAGGTGACCCGGATGGCGTCTCAGAATCGATCTGGTTAAAGTATTAGATGTGGGAGTTGTGACATCATTAAAGGTGTAAAGATGCGTGCACATTCCTGCAGTCACGGAGTATACTTCCCACACTTCTTCCCAGCCCTCCCCTCTCCGATACAGATCCCACGGGGGCCGTATACGTATAGCTAGTGTATAACGAGACCTAGGTAAAATGTCAGCATGCATCATTGCATGTTTGTGGTGACGAGTGAGTTAACACGGGTATATCGACTACTACTACTGCGTGTCAAGGCTCAGTGCGCACCCCGGAGCATCAACCGTTTCATACCGGAAGAACAAGTCCCAAGGGATCATGGCTTCCTTGTACGGAGTATATATAAATGGCAAGACCATCTTGAAGTAGTGAAATAATTTGGTACCGTCAGTAAGCTATACGGTCGCATGCCCAAAATATAATAAACGTTTTTACTTGATGCTATTTTTTGCGACGCATGGTGTAATTGTGTTACGACCAAGTCCTTTGTAATTTGGAAATTTCGGAAATCGATCTAAATAAAAGATATCAATGCTTTGATACTCATCACGACTTCCAGGGAAGATAATATCTACCACGGAAACCAACAAGTTTAGTCATTATCGGAAACGCGTCTCGGAAACCAGCATACAATGTAATACTCCAGTAACAGCGAGCAAGGTGTCTTAGATGGGACACTACCTATACAAAAGAAAGAAAGCACACTGTCAAGTGCTTTGTCGGCAGGTGACAAGCACATGTGCACTGTCATAGGTGTGTTGTGCTGGGTAACGTACAGACAATCATACTTATCACATTCACAAGAACCCATTTTGTTCCATTACAAAGAGCGTCTAATCGCTCGGATCCCAAAAATAGACCCGAGAACCAAAAGCACCTTAAGCGAAAGTGAACACATTGACAGGCGAAAACAACTGAGCAATGGAAATAATAAATCAATAAATGTGTAGCTCATCGGTATTGCATCAACATATTTCAATAAAGTTTGAATTTAAAGTTGGTAAGCAAAGATATCGGAATCGGATAAGGACAATTTCATTCAAAATCATGCATCATTATCTTCAACTTCAACCGTTTCTTTATCGTTTATTTGTGCCTGATTCGCTGGTACAGAGCAAATTTAATTTCCTGTCCTGTTTTTAATCCCGGGGATATGGGTGCAACGTCAGATGACGGACGGAAATGATCCGCACTCCCAATACACCATGTACTGCCGGAAAAGGACAGATTAGAACCATAATTACTTGTTATTTGGAACTGGTCAATATAACGTCCTTTGATATCTTTAATTACCTGGGTATATATTGGAGAAAGGATTTAGAAATAACAAAGGATTAATACACAATCAATTCGATTTTTGAGCGACGTCAATGTCCGTTACCATGGCAACAAATGGAACTATTACGACTAAGGTATCTCCAAAGTAGAAATTCAATTTTGGGTCAGATTTGAAATTAATTTCTCGGGGAATTTTAAAAATTGAAATTTCAACGAAAATTTTAGCGTAAAAACAAGTTGTATCTTTTTGTTTAGAAAAGCGTATGATGAATATAGCAGAAATATCGCCTGATTATCTGCACCAGTAGCGTACATAATTGCATTGCTCTGAACAGCATTTTTTGTTTTATAAGAGAATTAAGTTGAGACTACAAGGCATTGGCAGAACTCGGATGACGGAACAAGCTATATCCGGATTTGGTGTCGTTTCCCGGAGCGACTTAATATCCAACATATAGCTAGTGGTTATGTAACCAAGAGAACCCGTGTAGTCACTAGGTCTGGAAAAGGATGGAACGCCTACAGCGCCACGTGCACCACCTTGCTCTTACATTAAGTAGTCACTGCAGTTTATGTGAACTGAAAAAGAAAATTCATGATAAACCTTACCACTGTTACCATATTTTTTTAGATAAAAGTTGACTGTTACGTTGCTGTATATCTTGTCTAGAGGAGCCAGTACAGTCGGACGTAAGCCCTGTACCTAATCTCCGAGTCGGATGACGATAAAAAACGTTTCAGGTTTTGCTATGACTACCCATCGCCTTATTGGAGAAGAAACAAAAAAAAAGTAATCTACGATGGGTGTACTTTGTTGGTAATGACATCGAACTTACTCCCTGCGGAGATTACTCCTCACAGTGGAGAGCTAATTAGGGGAGGTAACCGGACTAACCACATAGCTTTTAAAACATATCTTGATAAAAATAAACGGTGTTTGTAATCCTCTACCTAATTTATGGGTATTTTTATCAAATATGAAATTTAAGCGTTGGAACCTACCGTGACGCATCACTTACTGGCGCTCATGTTCTGCATGCATGTCTTCTGCTTGCTGTAATGCGCTGCGATGGCGCGATTAGACCTAGAGGTGAGGCTCTCCCGTATCTCCGTTCTCTCCCTACCTTGAGCAGAGTCACTTATCGATGACATATATCAAACCGTAGCTCTATCATCAGATACGGCATTCCAGATAAAAAATATTTTCCTTATTTCATGAAATACACATTACACAACCCTTTGTCTGTACGTTGGTACATACAGCTGTATATATGGTCACGGTTTAAGAACGTGCATCATAAAAAATATATATTGTTGTATTTGTTAAGGGGTGCTGGGGTCTTTTTGCAAGTTTAGGAATTCCCTACCTTTCTAAATATATGTATTATTACAG
Source organism: Chlamys rubida (assembly GCA_032359455.1). Taxonomy (NCBI): domain Eukaryota; kingdom Metazoa; phylum Mollusca; class Bivalvia; order Pectinida; family Pectinidae; genus Chlamys; species Chlamys rubida. The sequence continues at coordinate 13,958 of JAUMHH010176775.1, forward strand.
CAGTCCTAAGCAAGCGCCTGTCTCGAGACTAATATCGTTTTTCTATATGCTGACACCAGTACGTCATGCATCGTTCAAGTCAAATAAAAAGTTACCATACATCTCTCGTACGTTGATAACGGCCTTCCATATATCTCCCGTATGCGACATCTGATTATGGCATTCCATACATCTCTCTTAGCCGACATCTGATCACGGCCTCCCATACATCTCTCGTAGGCGACATCTGATCACGGCCTCCCATACATCTCTCGTAGGCGACATCTGCTCATGGCCTTCCATACATCTCTCGTAGGCTACATCTGATCATGGCCTTCCATACATCTCTCGTAGGCGACATCTGATCACGGCCTTCCATACATCTCTCGTAGGCTACATTTGATCACGGCCTCCCATACATGTCTCGTAGGCGACATCTGATCACGGCCTTCCATACATGTCTCGTAGGCGACATCTGATCACGGCCCCCCATACATGTCTCGTAGGCGACATTTGATCACGGCCCCCCATACATGTCTCGTAGGCGACATCTGATCACGGCTTTCCATACATCTCTCGTAGGTGACATCTGATCACGGCCTTCCATACATCTTTATAGGCGATATCTGATCATGATCACGGCCTCCAATACATCTCTCGTAGGCGACATCTGATCACGGCCTTCCATACATCTCTCGCAGGCGACATCTGATCACGGTCTCCCATACATGTCTCGTAGGCGACATCTGATCATGGCCTCCCATACATCTCTCGTAGGCGATACCTGCTGGCAGTGGCTGATCCATTACTAGTTCAGATTCGATGAAACCAATGTAATTGTTAAATTCCTCCGTAGGGATGACTTCCTGTTAAACACGGATGTTATACAATCGAATTCCAGGCACGTTGATTAGTATTATGTAACATTAAACCAACTTTTACGAATAACCTAAAATATTACGCAATATTGGTTATTTTTTTGTATTGTCAATATTAAACTTCTATTGCAGATTTAGCAAAATACATAATGTACATGTAATATATTTTTTTTTTTTGTGAATGGTATTTTATTTTATTAATGTGTTACAGGTGTTGCCTTTTCGTAGAATATAAACTATAAGCTGCTGTTCGATGAAAATACTTGAATACTTGTTTTATTTCGGTTGCAGCCCCCAGTCGTCCCAAAAACATGGCACGAGGGAACCCTCAATGCGATAGAACTGGGCCCCGCCTGTCCTCAGCACAGCGGGGGTCTGGCCTACATCGAGCTCCATGTCCCGGGCTTCAACAAGACTAGCGAAGATTGCTTGTATCTCAACGTATACACACCAAAGGTAAGTGAAGTCATTGGTCAATCTTGTATTCTGGCAGAAAGGATAGCGAGAAAGCCCTTCTCTGTGTGGCTATTACCTTTACTGATTCGAGCAAAAAGCACACCTGCTGTATCCTTGTGCATGATTGTATAACATCACTTTTGTGGGGTGTTGTTATCTAATTTGAAAAGTAAAAGTTCTGGAGATGTTGTATGGTCCAAATATAAATTTAT
>JAUMHH010176786.1:0-15482 GCA_032359455.1 Chlamys rubida
AGAATGCCCAAGATTTTGTTTTGGTATATACCGGAAAAAAAATTGTGCACTTTTTTGCGAAATGCAAAGTGCACAATTTTTTTTCGGTATATACTGTATATATACCAAAACAAAATCTTGGTAATTCCTAAATATACAAGAATGCTTGTATATATAATAATAATATATTGTATATATATAAGAGAATGCTTGCTTCTCTATTGGAAAAAATAAATAGTATAAGAAAAAGTGACTCATTATTACAAGAAACAATCTTGTACATGCATGAAAGATTCTCGTTATACCGAAAGAGAAAGGATCTTGTTTATAAAAAAATAAATTGTACTAGATTAAAAAAAATGTATAATTAATTAATTAATGGTACCCCTACCAGGATGATTTTTTCTGTGTTCCTATTCAACTTCATTACTATATGGTATTCAATGAGTAACCATTAGATACCCTCTATGAATTTTAATATTTCTGATAGCATGCATGTCAGTCTGTGATTACCATGTACATTTCATGTCCATGATTTATCAAAAGGATTGCCAGAGCCAAAGGCATATGATGATGCTGCCATACCAGATAAAAACCAGAAAGCAGAAGAGGATCTTGAAGAGGAAGTTAAACCCAAACTGTCCCAGATAAAAGATGCACCAAAACCTCCACCAAAGAGGGCTAAAGTTAGAATTACTATACCAGCTCTTCAGAATGTAAGTATACTGTAGTTATGTTGCAACTGTTGCCAGTGATTTAAATCCTAATAATTTTTTTTAAAGTTGACAATTTAATGACGCAACATGTGACACAGAGGTGAATCAACATTTCATAACGGCAGCATACAAGATACTAAATATATTTGATACATGTCTCTTGCATCAATACATGAGTAGAGTTTTGAAAATATATAATGCATGTGAAATGCATCTTTTAAGAGGAAATTGCTTAAAATAAGCTTTTGAATTTAGTTTGAGTTAATATCACTTAAATTTTCTGTGGAATTAATTAACAGTTATTTTAATTTCCTATAAAACAGGATTCTGACGAGGAAAAACAGGTCACAAAGAAGCCCAAGCTGTCCTCAAATGTAAGATACCCAGAAGGAAGCTTTGAAGAAGTCTTTTCAATTATGTGACCGAACATTTTGGTATTTGAAAATTACCTGAAGACAAGACATGAAAGTTGTCTACTACCAGTTATATTATATATTTATTTCATTTGTTTGTTTAGTTAACAGTCAATCAACAAACAAGGCCAGATACAATTAATCTTTGGTTTCTCAGGCCTAAATTTTGAAAAGTTAGTGCAGCAGACTGATATTTTGTCAAAAAAAAATAAGAAAATGTTCTCAAAAAACAATGTGAAACACACTTTCTTATTACATTTGTATTTCTATTCTGGTTCCATTTACAAACTTCGTATTTTCCCACTGAGTCTGAGACAAGAGTTCTCTTTATTCCACTCCTAATTTGAAGGCTTGCATTGGTCCCTCTACAGCACATATGTTCCATGGCATCTTTTTTGTTTTTGTTCAATTACTTCTTATTTGAACTTATAACAGCAACCTTTTGGTTCTGAAAGTTGTCTCAGAAACAAAAGACCAACTTCTGGATATAATAAAATATAAAATTAACAAAATTTGAGTTTTCACATGCTATTCATGTTTCTATTTTTGGTTATTTTGGTGATCAAATTTGGTATTTTAATGCAAACACAAAAACATACATGCAGTAGTGTGCGAGAAACTGAACATTAATTTTATTTGGCCTAAGGCCACACAAGTCCACAGAATAAAAAAGGGTAAGAGTACAAAGAAACACCGTGAAATGGAAAAAGATGTATACTGTACCAGCAACAGGTCCAGCAGATCAGTTTTATTTTCCTTAATGATCTCTAAGCATGTAACAAAATGGAAATCTCTGAATCTGATGGGGACTGTATATGAGTCACCTCATTCAATAAGTTAGTGGAATATAGGGTCAACTTGTGGAAGATCAATTAGTATCATATATATCTGTACAAGTTACTTAATTACAAGTTTAAAAAGAGATTTTCATTTGACACTTTTTAATTGGGTTGCATGGTCCTTTGAATCAATTATGTTAATAAAATTATATTTTGATCACTGAGGAATTTTATCTTAAATGTTATAACTTCCAAATTTTGAAATGTCACTATTTTTTTCCCAATTTAAAAGGCACATGTGCCTTCAAAACAAACAAACAAACAAACAAAACAAGCACTGCCAGTTTGTTATGTTGATTTTCGTTTTACCTTTCTACTTGTATTTTGTGTACAGGTAAAATCTGGTCTCACCGCCTTACTACCAGCTCCAGTCCACGCAGCCACCAAGGAGACAAACAGAATCCTTTTACCTTACACCCTTAAAAAGCCTCAGGAAAAAAAGAAACCGGTACCATCAAAAACAGATAAAGTGACATCCAACCCTCATCCTAAATTCCAAGGTTTGCCAAGTTATGGAAGTGACAGTGATAGTGACGAAGCTGATTCAGAGTCTACCAATTTTTTTTCACTGGGTGGTTCAGAAACTTTGGCTGCAGGACCAGTGTTACCTGAACCCTTTCCTATGCAAAAAACTAGTAAATTGTCTCTGCCTCCGCCAAAGATGTCGCAGACAGACAACAGTGAAACCATTGATCTTAAAAGTGCTAGTGACGCTACTGGAAGTGAAGTGACTTCTATGGCTGGTGAAGATTTAGTTAATACAGAACAGCCTAATATGGCATCATCATCATCAGCAGCCTCATCAATGTTTGGTCAGGACGAACCACTGTCTTTTAAATCTGGTAATTGGAATACTATGTCAGCACCCTATCATGTTCCTTATGGTGGATATGGATCAGACTCCGAGGAGACATCACCAATGGCAACAGAAATGGCAGGTCCCCAGATGGACTATGTTCAGTATGAGGCTGGCCCACAGGTAATTTATAAAAATGTTTTATGAGAAGGGAATATAAAGTTCCCATTGTTTACCACTGATAATTGACATATTGTTTAATTTGGAATAGACAAGCTAGGCAAGTATGGTATAGTTCTTTATACAGAGGTATTATTCACTCACTAAATACACATCTAATCAGCACAATCAATGTCACTGACCTGGGATTGTATCAGGAATTATATAACTGCTTGTGCAAACTTTTTATACATTTGTACTTACATGATAATGTTGAAGTCTAGATTGCTAATTGCCTCTAAAATTTTTGCAGAATGAAATACAAGTTCAGTATTATCTAGTAAATATTAGTATATACATGTACCTTACCTGTTTTAACGAAGAAAGTGGATACATATTTTTTCCTTTACTGTACATACCTGTAAATGTCTGTATTTATTTGATTGATTTTGTTATAGCTTAACTATTTATAGTCATGTTCTCTAATAACTTGTCATTTAATTTCCAAACAAAAATATTCAATGCAGTCTCCTTTGAGAAAATGTTGACCTTGTTTCCTAAACAATTTGTTTTTATGAGTTATCTTAATTTGCAGTATTCCCAGAACTACGAGAAAGATGCAGAGGTATGTTTTTAATTAAATTATGCGTATGCATTGTAATTAAGGGCGGTCACAATTTATTGGAAAACTTATTTAAACATGCATCATGATAATGAAACTTTAAAAAATATAATAGTACGGTAATACAAAGTGTACACGTTATGTTGGTAACTTCTTTTTAACAGTGTGTAGACTATATATATGTAGTGTTGGTCAGTTGAAGTCAAATGTGCATTATAGCTTCTCAAATGACAAGAGCCTAGTAAGATGTCGCTGTGTTAACTTGTGCTGGAAGAATACATTTTATACATACAGTGTATCTGTTGTTTCACTTTTACAGTTTTTAAGAATGCAAGGGAAGAAACAGAGAGGAAAAGAAGAGATAAATATTGTAGATGTAAATGCAGATGATTTCATCAGCGCTGTGGACATTCAAAAAGCTATGTCTGAGGAAACAAAGGGAGAATATGCAGCACACAGAAAGAAGGATGGTCCAACGTCACAGCAAAAACGCAAACATCAAATCACATACTTAGCTCATCAGGTAATTAATGTAATTTATATAAAACATCGAATCACATATTTAGCCATTATCCAAACAAATAACCCAAGACACAGGTCACCGAGTCTTTTGTTACATTGCTGTTGATGGGATTTAAGTGTAGAAATTCTTGACAATGGTTGTGCTATTTGTAATTATCTATCATAAAAGGACATTTTATAGGTATCATTGTATGGTTCTGTCATGCATTAGTCACAATTTCTTCTATCACAATGCTTCCTTTCATGTTATCCAATATTTCATCAATAAACTTTCAGTATTGATAGAGATACATGATACAGTACACAAACAGACTGTTTATAAAGCCTTCCGTACCAGTCTGTTATGGTTCAGACTGGATTATAATCAATGTAGGTTGGCGTCTGTGGCTGACACTGTGACAGTCACACTCGGTCGATCGATGTAGAATGTAGGTCTATCATATCAAAACTTTTGTATACGAAGTTTGCACAAAATGTGCAAAAATCATCTCCTGGTTCACTCTTACGCTTAGCTAAAAACTAATTGTTTTTCAAATAAAAATATGTGTCTGAACTACCTGCCAACTCTATCTGATGACCAACATATTACTGATGTTATGAGTGTTACTTGTACATTGTTTAACGTTATATTTAAAACATCCTTTTACAGGCCAAGGAGACAGAGCTTGAACTGAAGAACCAGTGGTCAATGAACAGAATGACAAAACGACAAACTCAGGCTAAATATGGCTTCTGATATGTTTTACCAGTGCAATGTAAACAGACCTTTTTCTGGAGGAAATTCGTTCAATATAGATTTTTTTTATCTAGTGCCTTCACTTGCAATCAGAGACTTTAATTATGCAAGTGAAGTATGCTATCTTACCGGAGCTCAACAAGCATGAAGTAAAAAGACAAGGGAAGTAACTCTACTGCTCTTAACAGCAGCAGTGTCGGGGATGTAGAATTACCAGTTTGTCTTCCTTTAAATGTTACATTTTCAGTGATGAAGTCTGGTGGACCAGTAAATATTATTACAAGCTCTGAAAGTCTTGAGGAGGCCTTACAAAACATATCAGGTCAAAATTCTGGTTACATACAGTACATGTCTTATAAAAGACTTGGGTTACAATACACGTGTTATTGAAGATTTGGCTTATAGTACATGTCCTATAAAGTTTATGTTTGATCAAGAACATAAAAAATGTACATGGGCTGTACATGATATACTAGCCCAAGTTTCCTCTGGCCCTAACACTGGACTTAGACATTTTGACATATTGATGTCTGGTGTGGGGCTAGAGCACACTGCTATATGAAAACGTGGAATTCTCTGACACTGTTTAGTATCGGGAAGTGACTAAACAACATAAAAGACACAGTCCCAAAATCTTCTAAACAAGAATGATATATTCCATTTTCGGCCTGGATCAGTACGGCTTGTTGATTAGTCACTCCCATGAACTATAAAATGGCGTTCGCTCAGGTGGGAGATTTTGAACAGTTGAAAACCAAAGAGTCTACTGACAGAATTTAGCAGCTGTTGGTGATAATAAGAGCGGAGGATTTGGATAAATAAATAATCCATTTATCGATATATGTGAGTTATGTGTTGTGTCGTAGTAGATTTTTGTTGTCGGCACCTCATAACTCTCCGATACCAAACGGTGCCGGAGAATTCCACGTTTTCATATAGAAGTGCCCTCTGGCCCCACACCAGACATCAATATGTCAAAATGTCTAAGTCTTGTGTTAGGGCCAGAGGAAACACAGGCAAATGATATGCATGGATGTTTTACTACCATTCAGAGTCCTAAATAGTTTCATTTTAAAGTATTAATAGATAATGCTTTGTTGAAAAACATTTTGCTAAACTTTCCTTGTAATGTTTACTTCATTATAGTGTTTGGTATTGAAAATACAATTGAGTTCTGTGAATTTGTTATTTAAGATCCAGTTTGCATTTACACCTGATTGATGTCAAAAACATCTCTTCATGACTTAAAGTCAGTATCACCTTGGATAGTTCCGATTCATTCTCCACAAAGTTTTATAAAAACTTTTGTACGTCAGCATCTTCACAGTATAGCCTTTATTGTGGAAAAAAGATTTAGTGTTACCATGTGTAGACATGCTTATCATTTTTCTTGTAAATCAGTTAGGAAAATAAAAATATTTCAATGGTCAAGCCTTGGTTACATTTGAAATTGGCCATACTATGTTTCATTCAGCATTGGTAACACTCTTGTGATATACTTGTATCTAGTCAACATGAACACCAGTAGCACATGGATATCCACAATAAAATGGATCCAGTTTTTACCACTTCTGAGAATTAATATAGGATGAGCCAGGTTTTGGTTGTGGATGAAAACTGGGGTACCTCGAGAAAAAGCACCGACCTGCGGCCAGTGCCTGGTGACTGCCCAACGTAGGCCTCCAACCTGCGACCCAGTGGTGGAGGGCTAGTAATCATAAACAGTCCGATGCCCTAACCACTCGGCCCCTGCGGTCCCCTTAATTTTCTTGTACCTGGTTTGAAAATCATATAGATTAATTAAATTTCTTTTCAATGATGCATGTAGAAATATTATGAAAAGATAAATTCTAAAATTTATGTTAGGAAGGCCTTTAAAACTAGACATGACCAGAAAGTACAATATTTTATTTTATATGTTGACAAGATACAAGTACATCTGTTTTGATTTGTTGATAACATTGAAGATATCTTACTAAGTAAAGGATATTTACTGTATACCGGGAAATTTTCACCCTGTCAAACTTTTGCCCTTCGCCCTTTGAACTCAATTTGCGCCCATTGTTAGTTTCGCCATTCACATTCAGTTACTCTGTATGTTATGTTGTTTACATATATTTGCTGTAGTGATAAATTCGCCCTCATTACGGAGGGTGAAAATGGCGAAATTTAAATTGCAGCGAACGTTTCCCAGTATACAGTAATTACTTATAGGACACACCATATAAACAGGAAACTTCATAATAAAAGTTTTGTTTTTGTATAATTATTCCATGGTTTTAACGTTAAGGAATGATAACTTATACTAGAAAATACTAGAGATAAAATATTATAGTATTCTGTGGTTTGTTGTAAACACTGCCATCTTGGAATGTTAATTTGTAAACATATAACTGTATATTGGAAGTGTGTCAAGTGTTAATGATTTTTAAATGTAACATAGTAAGTCTATTTGATATTTTATACTGGAGTACAACCAGCTTATGGTTTAGTTTCACTTTGTCACTGCAGCGTTGATGAATGTTACTTAAGTATTATGTTGATTTTCTGGTATTGCCTGGGATTCAGTTTGTATATGATGGTACATTTCCTGAATTTAGAGCTTTAAATTGCTTTTAAATTGTAATATTTGTAATACACGCTAAACATCTGTGATGTAAGTCTTCTGTAATACAGGTTAGTTAATTCCAGTATGTTTTCTGTTATATACTTTGCCCTGAAGTTAGGAATTTTCCTGATATGAATATATGGGATGGAAGAAAGGGACAGTCACAGGGTGAAACTTATAATTCAATTTTTTTTTGGGGGGGGGGCTAAAAAATAATTACTGACATTTGTATATGGAGACATTCACAAAAAGTGTCTCACTATCCCCACCCACTCCAACCTATACATTTATATCTGGAATAGACTTATATTTATACAGATTCAGCTCATAAAGATACATGTTACTTACATCATGTTTTGTACTAAACTTACTGTACTAGAAACCTGCCTATTAAATAGTCTTGACCAAAATATTAATGAGTGGTTTTCTTTTTCCCCCACCATCTTAAAAAGTAATGAGTTTTTAGCCTACCATCATCACACCGTTGGCTGTTCAAATTGCTCTTCGTCCTTGGTCAGGCCGTCCTTAAACAATTCTTGTTAGTGCTTAATTCTCATAAGTACTGGAGGGATCTTTCTCCAATTTCACGAGTAGGTTCCACAGGGTCTGTAGATGTGTATATCACATTTTTGGACTGATCAGAAGATGGCCATCTTGAATTTTGAGAAATAAAGTTTTAAGTGTTATTTTTCAGAAACTAGAAAAACAAGATGGCCTCCAGATAGCCATTTTGAATTTTGACAGTTTAAGTTTGTTATCACTATTTCTTAAGAAGTACTTGGCACATCTTTCTTAAATTTCATATATTGATTGTCATTGATCCTAAGTTGTGCATGTTTCATTTTGAGGCTGATCAAAAAGACAACATCACAAACTTTACAGATCTTTCTAAAATTTCAATTGTAGGTTCCCCTTGTTATACATTTAAGTACTATGTTAGTAAACAGATCTAGATCAACCTGACTTTGAAAATACATGCCATACACAGCAGTATGACGTTTTGATCAAAGTTACCAAAACGTGCAATTACTGTTTACATGACTCTTTATCCAACGGAGAAGAGAAAAGGAGGGACCAATGAAGATTTTACAACGGTAGGCACCAAGATCCCAATCAAATCTCTTCTTTATAGTTCATGTGTATAATTATGTATTCGCCTTGTTCCACCATTCATAAGTTCACCGCAGTGTTAGGAGCATGTACATGTCTCGGCAACTACATCATGTATCGGCTTCAGACTTGGTGTAGGTATATCATGAGAAGGCCAAGTGTTGCAAACCAAAATAAAGGACATCACAATCACTTCTAATTTTTGATCTGATGAACAAATCATACCCAGGTGCACAGCTTTCATAGGAAGTCAATACGTCGGAATGAAAAAAATACAACTTGGATGCACAGCGTTAGGGAGTAGTTACCATATCTGTAAACTTTCGCTGAAATTGGCCCAGTAGTTTAGGAGAAGTTGTCAGAACAAGGATTTTTCAACAATAGGCCATAACTCCATAAAAAAAAAGTCGAATGAAAGAATAATACCTGGATGCACAACATCAGGAAGTAGTTATGATATCTGTAGTTTTGTCGAAACCGGTGCACAAGTTTAGGAGGAGTTGTCCGTTTAAAGATTTTACAGATGATGGACTAGGGTGATTCCAATATACCCCCCAGCAGGGAGCTAGAGTATAAAGAAACAAATTTAAACAAGAGGCCCAGAGGGCCTGTATCACTCTCCTGGATAACAAAGCAACAATGGGAAATTATTCTTATTTATATTACATAAAATCCCTCCAATGGTACTGAAGGATTTTAAAGACTTAAACCTCAAATTTCCCTATTGGGCCCCATACCCTCCATTTATACAAAATTGAGTCCCCTACGTCAAAGGATGCTCCAGGCCAAATTTGGATGAAATCCAAACTATGGTACAGAAGAAGGATTTCAATCCCCTTTGCCAAAGGCTTATCGAGGTCAAATTTGGATGAAATCCCTCCAATAGTACAGAAAGAGAAGGATTTTAAAAATTTAAACCTCCAATCCCCTATTGGGCCCAGCCCCTCTGCAACCAAAGGGGCCACAACTACTGTTTATACAAAATCGAGTCCCCTTTGCCAAAGAATGCTCCATACTAAATTAGGAGAAAATTCCTTTATCCCTACAGTAAAAGAAGGATTTTAAAGGTATTCTCCTATGGGGTCCCGCTTCTTTACCTCAAGAGGGGCAACACCCACTGTTTATACAAAATTGAGTCCCCTTGGCCCAAGGATACTCGAGACCAAATTAGGATAAAAATCATCCCTTAATCCCTATGGTAGGAGAAGGATTTCAATGGTTTACCTCTATTTCCCCTATTCAGCCTCACCCCTCAACCCCAATGGGGGCTACACCCACTGTGTATACAAAATTGAGGCCCCTTGGCCCAAGGATGCTCTATACTAAATTAGGAGAAAATTCCTTTATCCCTACAGTAACAGAAGGATTTAAAAGGTATAACCTCTATTTCTCCCATTGGGTCCCACTTCTTTACCTCAAGAGGGGCAACACCCACGGTTTATACAAAATTGAGTCCCCTTGGCCCAAGGATACTCAAGACCAAATTAGGATAAAAATACCTTAATCCCTACAGTTGAAGAAGGATTTTAAAGGTTTTACCTCTATTTCCCCTATTGGGCCCCGCCCCTCTGCAATCAAAGGGGCAACAACTACTGTTTATACAAAATTGAGCCCCCTTTGCCAAAGGATGCTCCAGACCAAATTGGGATGAAATCCCTTAATACCTACAGTAGAAGAAGGATTTTTAAGGTTTTACCTCTATTTCCCTTATTAGCCCCAGGGGAGCTACACCCACCGTTTACCGTATACAAAATTAAATGCCCTTTGCCTAGGGATGCTCCAGACCAATGTCAAAATCTACTGGGACAGTAGCGTTTTAAAGGAAAAGTTAACGGACAGACCTCGGCTGCTGCAGTACGGCATAAGCTCACGATGGTCCTTCGGACCAGGTGAGCTAAAAAACATGAGCAGGGGCCCACATAGATAAACTTCAATCCCCTCCATGTGGTCAAGTGTGACCTTGCCCTTAAATACCTTGTTGGATGACCACAAAAATCAAATAATGTAGAATTTCATTTTACTATAAATCAATGTGTAAATATAAACTAAATTTGCGAAGGGTTCATGCGGTATCTTTTACACAAGGCTTTTACTTCACTAGAAGTGTTGGGTTAATACAAGAAACACAGAAACAGGTATCATTCAGTTCCTTTATTACAATTAAAGTTAATGTTTAATGTACACTATCATCAACGTAAAATGATTATATACAATGTATGATGCTGGGGATTTGCTGATATTCGAGTTCATGACTGTATTTTAGGTACATTGTACAGTCCTGAATGATCCTGCTAAGCTTATAAACTAACTTCTTATTGTTAATGTGATGAATTTTAACCTATTGATCGTAATATGTAAGAATGTTTCTACAGAGATAGTGGCATTATAATGGCACAAGTGTTGCGGGAGTTTCAAATATATATCAACATTAATCTTAAACAAAAATTACACTAGACATAAGAAGTAGTCTATCAAATTTTTTGAGGTTAAGATTTGCCAATATTGACAGAAAATTCGGTGAAAAAGATTGCACTTTCATATTTATCCAAACCAAAAGAACAAATCAATCAATCTGTCTGAACCATCAGGTATAGGTCAAAGGTCTGTGGTTGTTCTCCAGGTACTCAGATTTTCCTCCACCACCAAAACCTGGCTGGATCCTTCTTAAATGACCAAAGTTGTTAATAGGATGTAACAAATCAAATTAAATTCACAAGAACAGGTATTAATTTAGATAGAAAATATGTTTCAACTATGGCAATTATTTGTTCTATCAGTCATTTGATTGTCGAAAGCCACTGGCATTGCAGTTTGCTGTCATAAGTTGTTATATAATGTATTTCTCACACATCTGAGTTCAATGTAAGAAATATAGAAAATAACCTGTCAGTAGCCAATATATATTCAATTTTCATAAATTTGATTCTGCAAATCTAGAAATTCACATTTTGAGTGCAACACCACACAATTCCATACATATAACATCTTGGATGCATTTGAGTTATAATTTGAGACACCTTGTGACTTAGGATGCAATTTGAGACATCTCATGACTTTAGATGATTTTCATAAGGACATTTAATTATCAGAGAAAATAGATCCACTAAAACATTAGGTATTCAGCCCATCACACTGAAAACAGATCCGTGTCATAAACTGAGGGTCACATAAATATATTTGGTAATACTTGTACATATATGTATATAGATCAGATCTTGGAATAACGCTATATATGTACCCCCTCCAACACTACTCCCCCTGGACCACAGACAAAATAATTCACACTCCATCACACATTCCAGCCCTCTAATTCTACCCCCTCCCCCTAACACACACACACACACACACACACCCTCACACTCACATACTCCATGCATGGTGATTGTGTTTAAATTTTCTGCTTACACTCCTCTAGCCACTTCATGGTAACTATGTTAAAGTTGTTTTATACCCTCGCTACAAAATAGCAATAGGTTTTATGTTTCCATCTCGTCTGCGAGTCGGCGAGTGTCTGCCCTTCAATGCCTGTGTCATCACTATAGTACTCTTGCAATCTCATTTTTGACCTGAGAACTTGTTGAAAGTATCCAGTATTGCAGGATATCTTAAACAACCTGTTGTTTAAAACTGATATGGATTGACCACAAAGCTTAGCTGGTGGAAACATCCAGTATTTGGATATCTTTAACAAACTATTGTTTGAAACTCTTTAACCTTTTCACCACTATTACACTCATCCAGATAAATCTGTGGTAAAGTCTACTAAAGTTACATAGGGGTGAAACGGTTAACATTCATAAGCTGAAGGCTCTGATTGTTTCTCTTCCTCCAATTATCCTGACATTGTGTTCAGTATAAGGTAGAATCATTACACAGTACAAATCACTACATTTCCCTCACAATAGGTGTCACATACTGTACTGTCTATTAACTTATGGAGGGAAAACATATGATGTAAATGGAATATAAATACAGCATTTTTTAATGATTAACCCTTTTACCATTGTATACCATGATGGACTCATCCATATCAATGCATGGTAGAGTCTACTGAAGTTACTTAGGGGTGAACGGGTTAACTACAATATATTTGAGCTAGACATAAATGCAAACAAGTCAGTGAAGCAAAAACATATTGGTCGTAGTGACGATCATGTCATGTTTAGTTGATATGCTGGTATAGTAATAATATAATATAAACTTTATTTATTTTACAACAATTAGGAAACAAGTTATTTCAATAATATAGTACACCACCAGAGTTGTAGTTATATATAAGACAACTAGGGCTCAATGTCAAGTCTAACCAAGATGTACGGACTGACTGACGTAGAAACGAACTTACAGAAACTTAACACTGTATTCTCCTTCTACTACATCTATGTATTATGGGCATATTAAAGCAGTGTTTCATTGTAATAGACATACACTTCACAATCTGCTATTATACTGAAACCTGACACCACTGAATCCTGATTTTGACACCATCCTATAACCATTATCTTTCTCTAGTCCAGAGTTTCTCCATATTTAACCCTGTCTCTACTGACATACTGTCCTATCAAACAAACCTACCCCAATCCTTCCTGGTTTTGGCTGTGACAAAATCATCTAATAATACTTTAATGGGCCCAAGTGTAGGTGTTAAGTGGTCTAGGTGTGTTAACGTGATCCAGGTATAAATGTTTACAAGGTCATGTTTACTGGGTCCAGGTTTAAATGTTTACTGGCCCAGTCCATGTGAAAGTGTGTATACTGAGCTCAGGGTAAGTATTAACTGGGTCCATGTGTAAGTGTTTACTGAGCACAGGTGTAAGTATTTACTGGTTCCAGGTGTGCTTACTGAGCCCAGGTGTAAGTATTTACTGGTTCCAGGTGTGCTTACTGAGCCCAGGTGTAAGTGTTTATTGAGCACAGGTGTAAGTATTTACTGGTTCCAGGTGTGCTTACTGAGCACAGGTCTAAGTATTTACTGGGTCCATGTGTAAGTGCTTACTGAGCCCAGGTATAAGTGAGTTTATTAAGCCCATGGGCAAGTGTTTACCGTGGCAAGGAGTGTTTACAATATCAAGTGTAAATATTTACTAATTTATGTTTGAGGTGTTTGCTGGGCTGAGGTTTAAGTGTTTACTGGTTCCATGTGTTTATTGAGTCCAGGTTTAAGAGTTTATTAAGCCAAGGTGTAAGTATTTTCTGGGCCCAGGTGTAAGTATTTTCTGGGCCCAGGTGTAAGTATTTTCTGGGCCCAGGTGTAAGTGTTTAGGTGTAAGTGTTTATTAAGCCAAGGTGTAAAGGTTTACAATGTCAAAGTGTAAATGTTTACAATGTCAATTTGTCAGTGCCTGTGATTGGGTCCTGGTGTGTTTAGTTTGTTTGCTATCAATTCTGATAGTGGTAGAATTTAGTCAAGTGGCATATATATAGTGGTTTGTTATCAGTTGTATTGTTAATTAAAATTCATCGTCAAAAAGTAATGCATATATCATGGAAACTACTTAACAAAGGAAAATCCTTCAAAATATCCTCATTTAACTCATTCACCCCTGAGATTTCATACTGAACCATTCCAACCTTTGAATTGGAAGAGTTCAAATGTGTCTTCAGGGGTGAATGAGTTAATGAGCTATAAATGCAAATCAGCTTCCTCTTTTCTGGCTGTGTTTATTACAAGGTTTCATAACTGAAACATCCATACACATTATTGTACACATATCATTATCCCAAAAATAATTCTCTTATTTACATTTACTATAGGCACCAAGGTCATTTAAGTTAAAGAGTCCTTAAATACTCTATGTTTTATCTATAACAAAGAAGAGTTCCAATTAGTTTGTTTGGCATTTTCTGACTTGGAGTTGTTTGCTAATTTACTTATCAAATCAGCACAAATGTCATGTACGAAAGAAATATATATAACTTCGTTTTTTGAAAAAGCTCTCCACAGGGATTCAATACCTGGACCATTTGATTATAAAGCTGGCTGCTTATCCACTTTACTTTACAAGTTTTAAGGAGAATTACAATAACCTCTCGTCTACCAATACTGGTGTATACAAATTACAGCTGAGCACAAAGACGTCAGATGAAGATGATGAAATTTTTAACAGAAAGTCTACATACAAGTTTCATCAACCTAATCTCAGTTATAATTGAACACACAGGAGCAAAGAAAACCAAAAGTCCCAAAGTGTCTTTGATAAGATCTCATCTATTCCACCTAAATAAGGGAACCTTCCCTTATAAGTACAGATCAAAGCCCCACATTCACCAGGTCTACTATGGTATACAGACTAACTGGAGAAGCATTGAGGTAATAAATAAATGTTGTGGACAGCATCCTGGTATTATAAAGTGAATCTTGACAGAATGGGATGGAAACACCTTGTCAAGCAGGTGTCTAAATGCATGAATCCATTCAGAGAGTACGTAATTTCTCATACAGCATCACCACTCAGTCACACTGAGCAATAGTGTAGCTGATATTAAGGTTATTTACAACCCACAAAAGCACAGAACAGGATCACAGGTAATGTTGAACTTTTTGGAATCTCCAGTCATTGTGGATGGCAAGACCAGAAAGGACAAGGCCTACGGTAAATAATTACATTTAAAATAGAAGCACATGTTTTCATTTTTCTCAGGAAACAAATGACGTTGGAAGTCTCTCTTTATACATGTAGGCAAGGGCTTTTGCAGCCAGTAGTAACGATTCCCGTCTACTGACACCAACCAGAGCATTCTGCCAATCAGCATGTCCAATGTGAGGTTGTGACTGTTCTATCACCTGACCGATGGTCACTTTGAGGCCAGACCACCGCTGAGGGTAGTCTGAGGGCGTGGCATCTTGAGCTTTAAGGATGTACTCTGCAGGGATTGGAGTTGGCTGGGAGAACATCTGGAGCTCTATATGCTGGACCGGATCCTGTAGAAGTAGACAGCTAATCTCATACCACCTGTAACAAAAAAACACGTTTATTACAAT
>JAUMHH010176797.1:0-15480 GCA_032359455.1 Chlamys rubida
AATTACAATTGTTTAAACGGAGACCAGCAGAAAACATGCATCCCCTTATGAAAACGACGAACTTTGTTTTTACGTTATTAAACGTAATTAACTTTATTATCCAATCCTCCAATCGTACACTCCCCTATACAAATCCGCATTAATCAATCCCTTACATTCTCTCAAAAAATCTCTCATCTGATCCAAAAAACACATATAGAATAATACTTAGTTTAAAGGTACTAAGATAGTGTTTTTTCTGTTTGATCAAATCTGTTAATGAAATGTTATAAGAAGATACAGTTTATTGCTTTCCTAAACACTTGAGTATAGTTGTGGGTTTTTCTTTTCTTTTTTATCGTCTTATTAACCATTTCAGGCGAAACATCGATACAAGAAAGCAAACTCATTACAATTTTTAGAGGATCCTGATGATCTTTAACACTAGTCGTACTCGCCGCCAGAGTCGCAACTACAGAAACCAAAGTAAGTTGTCTACTAAACGTGCATAGGATGTCAATCTAACAGCATCACATGGGTGTATTGTATCCGCCGAAAGGCTGACATATTTGATCACAAGTGCAATATTATAGATTGCCATCACCGGTTCTTGATCTCAAAGTCTAGCAGTTGAGGGTTGTGGATAAATGGCTGCTGCGTTAAATATCCGTTAGTTTTGTGTGGTATAAGTATCAACCCAGCTGAAACGAAGTGACCAACCCCAACGTTAAAACCTGTTAGTTCAGTATGTCCGTTAAACCTGTTAGTCAGAATGTCCGTAAAACCAGTTAGTCAGTACGTCCATAAACCTGTTAGTCAGTATGTCCATAAAACCTGTTAGTCAGTACGTCCATAAAACCTGTTAGCCAGTATGTCCATAAAACATGTTAGTCAGTATGTCCATAAAACCCATTAGTCAGTATGTCCGTAAAACCTGTTAGTCAGTATGTCCGTAAAACCTGTTAGTCAGTATGTCCGTAAAACCTGTTAGTCACTATATCCGTACAACTTGTTGCGTACGTACTTTTTCTCTATAATGGCTGCCGATACTGAATGCATTGCTGTTCCTACTAAATCATCTCTCCAGGGAATGAACAGACGGAAATTGTATTCCGGACCCTCTAGAATCTGACTCATTTCTTTAACAAACTCCAGCTGATCTGAGGCGTCAGGGTTGTAGATTACGAAACAGTCGTAATATATCTCATGTTGACTTCCAACTACAATATAAACATAATACTACATAACGTATGTCTTAACCATATATCACTTTGTATTATATTTTAGAATTAAATTTGTTTATCTCCTAATATCTGTTTAAAATCAGTAAACAAAATGTTATAATTTTTATTAATCAAATTAACAATATCATTTATGCATGCATATATTGTATTGTAACATATTCACTCAAATACGCGGAGGACGTCTGATGATGAACAATTTCATGTTGCCTCTATACCTATAATATAAGTATATCTATAATAGACAGACAACACATACAGTGATGACGTCGGAAAAACCGCAATGTTTGGCGTGATATTTGCTTGCCGATGAAATTATTACGCAATGGTATGTTTTGTGCATTTTTTCTGAAATGAAAACATATTTACTAACCATGAATTAAAAAGTGTTGAATGACTTTTTAAAATAAATTATAAGGGATAACGAGAATTATTGTTGGGGTTATAAGGTGTATACCGCAAAACCTGTGTAAACTAATGCAAAGTGCAAACACTTTTTTCGTTATTTACCATATGACCGCAAAAGTAATCCTGGTTACCCCTTATATAGTTTAGTGTGAAAGAAGTCTTACACTTACCATCTGGTACAGTTTCTGTTTCGTCATATTGAGGAGATCGAGGCCCGTTAATCGGATCTAAACAGGAAAAAAGAAACATATTTTTCCCATTAAACTGATTCACAGCGGGTCACAATACATTGAGATACGGATTTACAATAACATACAAACCACTTGTTGAACAGTTTTTGGTTACTCCGTGTAAATCGACAAAATAGCAGTATGTTCCTTGATTGATATGCTTCGAAATGTTTCCAACGACACCAAACAACCCGGATATTTTTGTTTTATCAGGTGAAGCATTGATTACTTACTTAGTAATCAGGTGTGGTAGTTTTTTTTAACAAATTGCATCATTTTTTTGTGAAGAAACGTAGGTAAAGCATCTGTACAGTGAGAAATATATGGAAGTCATATAAAACGTGATAACAAATGATAATCTGGAAGTGCAAAACGTAAGTAATTGATATGTGAAGTGAAGAGCGAAATTAATCACTAAAATCATAGTGGTTAATGTATGAGTGTTGGTGTTTGTTACACAATATTGAAATGCTGCCAAATATTGTGATCGTAAAACACATCACCTGTGTATAAACAGTCCCGGGTCCGTGTAACTCGCTCTCACTTGTTTAGAAACACTAATGTGGTCGTTTCACAAAGTAGCATTTGAATATGGACATATATTTAGAAGACACAATCAATCAACAAAAAATGACTCATCAAAAGTGTAATGGAGGAAAAGTACCCATATCGAGCCAAAACAATATCAAATAAAAGGGAATGTATTAATTTTCACAAAAAAAACCCGGTACAAAACGTTGACATGTCAAGCTACAATTTGTCACACCTTTATTGGTCCATTTTGTCATTATCTAAGTCATTAACCATCCGGGATCCGTAGGAGTTCCTACAGTGTTACTTACAAACCATTGCATTTAGTTACAATATGGAATTCTAATATGAACTATCTTAAAAAGGGGCCCTGATACGATAAATATGTTGTTTTTATTTTGACTGTCCCTCTACAGGGATAATGGGTCAGTCATAAGCGTCGACCTCTATATGTTACTGATTCTCCTGTGATAATAAGTATCATAGGGGAGTCAGTTATATGCAATAAACTCTACTGAATCCCAAACAACAAAACGCATATTGTTAATTAGCTGGCCAATCAACGGGAGCTGTACAGACAAAAAATGGAGATTTGAGGAGAGAACATTAGTTCTATGTATGTCTTCTAAAACATCTTAAAGTCTGTGGATGACGTTAATGACGTTCAAAAGAGGTCGACCGGTTTTGATAAGGATTCGTCACTGATAATCTATTAGCTAACGTGACATTCTCTGTCTATTTTTGCACTATTTATCATGCAATAAGAATGTTACCTTAGATAATGAATGTGGTGTAATAAATCCGTGGGTTGGTGCTTACAATGTATTGTTAGTGAAAGTGTGATTATGTGGCGAGAGTTTATTCGACAGCTCGTAGTAAAGTTCGTTGTTTTTTATCACGCTTTCTCTGTTTCTAACAGTTAATACTCAATTGACTTTCATCACACTGTTTTGAAAAATGGATATGGTGTATATTTAATATTATTTGTTGGTAGTTTCGTGTACAACAGAGAAAGTAAATACAACATTGTCGGTTGAATGTTCGACAACGCTTCAAAAGCATTCATACTATGTACTAGTACATAGTTTGAAATGAACAAATATAATTTGAATCACGCTTTTGAAGCTCTTTTTCACTCAAATGTCAGTAGTTGTAATGGCCCACTTTACCTTGAATGTCATACAGGGATAAATGGAAGAAAATCAGTAAACGACAGTGGAAATTAGAAAGATGAGGTCAAAAAGCAAATAAAAAAGAATTCTGAAATATTACAATGGGAAAGCATGTCTTCTTCCATATCTCATTAAGCAAGATATTTCAATTCTACATGGGTTCCACGCATGTTACTGTCATGTAATGGGAAACAGTATGCAAACTTACTTTCCCCATATCAGAAGGGAATATAAATTGATGACTATGGTAGCTATAACAAGATAACGAACCTCGGAATGTGGGATCGTCGTATATATTCTTGAGACTTTGTTGATTTTGTTTCCACTTCTCAACATCTCTTTCTACAACAACAAAAAAACATGAGACATGCAACCACATTGACTAACCAAAGTGTCCGCTTCATTGCACATGATTGCATCAAAAGCGCTTCGCACGCTATCTGTTTTTAATTTCATAATTCTTCAATCCTATGTAAGGAGAGTGCCGAAACACGGAAACGTTTAATCAGCACAGCAAATAAGTATCTCGTCAAGCTGCATTTACAGATTCAATCCGAACGTTGAGCTAAATTTGGGATATGTTCTCATTATTTAAAAATAAATTAGACTAGTTTTTGTTAAATGCTGTCAAGTCAAGATAAGGCATTTTCTGCCGTACATCGAGTGTATTTTTTCGAACTCTGACGTAATAAAAAGAAAGGGAGTTACCCTTATTTATCTACTGATACATGTTGCCAAATATTATGTTAATTTTTAATGTCATAGATACCGTTTTTCAAATAATAATAAATTGTTTTATTTATTTAAAGATATATAGATATATAAACTGAGACAATTTTTTTGTCGAATATTTGTAGTAACGAACACATCATCTTGCAGTATCCAGGAGACGAGATTTAATTGCACCGGTGATCATAACCATATACTGGGAATGTTTTCCCAAACAATTCAATTTGAAATAACATTGATTATATATATTTGTACACTTTTAAAGTCAAATTGTTGTCTTTTTATTGAAACAAAATAAAAAATAATGAAATTGAGGGATACATTTTTTCATGTTTGACTAGTTGATCAAGTCCATAATTTAAACACTTTCCCTGGTACATAAACAATCAACCATTTAGAATAAAATTGAGTATTTGATCTCAGAATAATTTAGCCCTTATCAGTGCCCGGTAAGATCATACAGGTAAACATGGTAAAAATGCAGATTTTGTGAATATAATGTCGATAATTTAACCTTATAATGTTACTTATAGGCATGAAAACGTATTCTTTTTGTAAATGAAGAAGCAAAAAAGGACTATTTCATTTCACGTTCTCAACGACCCGTCAGCAAAAAACACATAAGAAATAATTTGCTCACACAGGTATAGGATATCACGGAAGTGTGCTAATCATAACCGTATAGTGTGCTAATTATAACCGTATAGTGTGCTAATTATAACCGTATAGGATATCACGGAAGTGTGCTAATTATAATCGTATAGTGTGCTAATTATAATCGTATAGGATATCACGGAAGTGTGCTAATTATAATCGCTGTGCAATGCTAAATACCAAAGGGCACATTTGCGTGGACACAAGTATAACAAAGAAGTTCAAACAAATCCTACTTTCTCTTTCATAACCAAACACATATCTTGATATTTTGATTGAAATACATGAAGATACAAAAAATGATTATATAGGTTATACTACAGAGACACGTCTGGCCAACTACGGTATAATGTGATTGTCAGTACAGTGAAATTAAATAGTTTGAGGTCAGATCTGAATTTCTGTCTTTGTTTCCTTACTTATAACACAGGTAAAAGGACACATATTGCATTCGCATTCATATAGATATATAGTTTTACAGATTTGTCGTCGTACTTATATGTAATAAACAACAACATGCACTTAATTTTGTAAACAGTTGGCATAAATGGAACATTCTAACATTTTTAAGTGGTAAAAGCATCTTATTGCTTTGCCTCAAATATAGTTCATACTTTTCATAGATGTATACATGATGCCTACAAAGACCTACAAGAAAACAACTCATGATTTTCCCTTACCTATCATTTTACGACATTCGGTAATAACGTCAAACCTTTCAAGCTGAGAGAGGAAGCTTATGAGGTTCCCAACTGTTGGTTTTGGATCATTCCGGGTGCTCCATAAGTGGAGCATTTCCTGTGTTGGACTCTTCTGACGTTTCAAGTTTTCTATTTCCGGTTGTGAGAAGTTCAAAAGTTCAGCATAACCACACCAGTCGTTGAACATGTCCGAATCTGGGATAAGACTTCCTTCCGTGTCCATGAACATGCCTATTTTTCTTCTACATCCATTGTTTA
This sequence comes from Chlamys rubida, assembly GCA_032359455.1. Classification (NCBI taxonomy): domain Eukaryota; kingdom Metazoa; phylum Mollusca; class Bivalvia; order Pectinida; family Pectinidae; genus Chlamys; species Chlamys rubida. Next base: position 5,904 of record JAUMHH010176797.1, read on the forward strand.
ACGAGTTCATATGCACATCTTTCATCGATTCGATTAATTCCTCGACTGTCGTTTCCGCCATTGCCTTCTAATCGTTTCTCAAAACCAAAACTTGAAAGAAAATAAATCAGTGTAGAAGTACACAAATCTCCATAAGTTGTGCTGTTGTTAGTTCTTTAGAGGGTTAGCTTATACTCCACCCATGATTTTCCTGTCCCGAGTGTATCCTGTTCCAAACACTTTGTCAGGTACACTCTTGTACATCCTTCGATGTAACGTAAAGCAACGGATCCGAAGTGATACAGGTCAACCAATTTCACTGGGCTTGTACCGATATGTCATGCACGACAGGGGTGATCGCCGAGTACAACCTCTAGTACTGTGGAAATTCCCAAATATTCCCCGTTACACTTCCTGTGCTTTTGGTTTGATTTAACTTCCGCCTTCAGACAAGAAACTCCACTTGTGTAACGATCCCACACGTGTGACAAGAAATATGTAGCTTTATTTACGCAATGTATATATATACATATACCCTTTCATTCACAGAGAACTTCCTGCTCTCAAACTGTGTATTGATAACAACAGGTAAAGGCAGGTTCCCTTCCTACATATATCAGACTATAGCTTGTGAATGTAAAACATTTAAAGTAGATTCTTCAGGGTTCAAGTACATGTGTGTTAACACATTACACACATATACCCATACCCATAGAAACGAACGGAGGTCCGGTTATTCATTTGTTGATTTGATAATAAATAAAGCATCAGTCTATTTGTGTAGGCTTGCTATTTGTAAAGTCTTAATAGCTGCTTTTAGTTCATGCATACACTTATAACATTAACAAGTGTTCATGTAGCAGACGACCCTTTAAATGTCCTTACCGAAACTAAGCGACAGGGTGGCTTAGATCACAGAGGGGGATATGAATGTAGTTAATTTTAACGGATGAGAGGTTTACAGCAATTTCGCGGGAATTTTAATTTGGCTTGATCATTTGTTTTCATAATTGTATTAAAAAGGTGGTAACTTGAAACAATGACGTAATATACGAATCCTTTATCTATGTAACAAGAGGGGTTTATGTCACTTATAAATAGTAAATTAACTTCTTTCTAATGGTGTTGTACGATACACATTATTTCAATATTTTTATATAATTTAAAACAACTGGAATTTTTATTAGATTCGATCGTTTTAGTTACATGTTTTTACGTACGGAAAATATTTAATTCTATTCAATTATAAAAATCTGCGCCTTTTCTCTTTCAGCACATAAGTTAGGTGACTACAGAAAAGGAAAGGTAGGTCAACATTACAGTACCTCATTACCTAACTTGGCAGTAACATTCAAACAGTGTTTCTTCTTTAAAACGTTGGTAGTCAAATGATTTATTATGTTATTACCGATAGTATTGCTGAATGTTACGAGAAGAAAGTAACTCCTGTATACGTCAGCCAATAGGAGCACGGCTTGCTATCAGGTTACACGGGTATTAGTCATAGCAAGATAAGGAACTAGACGGACATGTCAGGTTTAGATAAGGTCAAATTGTCCCCATTATCGAAACGTATCAGGAATAGTATAGATTGAAATTATAGATCTCAGTCTTTACAATCGTATCCGAATCTGTAATCAGATCACTGCAATGTTGTTATAGGGAAGTACCCAAATTACGCCAGAGTGACACAACAGGAATAAAAGGACATAGATAAACCATTGCACAACAAAATAATAAGCCTGAAAATACTTCCTAACCAGATGGTTGTGACTTTTCACACCTTGGTAAAAGAAAATAGGTACTTTCCCTCCTTATAGTTCTATTGATTAATTTACTTCACGAAGTAGTTGACTCTGAGGGAGGGCTATCAGTGTAAAAGGGTGGCCGTTACTGTGTAGGAGGGCTATCAGTCTAAAATGATATCAGTTACTCTGTGGGAGGGCTATCAGTCTAAAATGATATCAGTTACTCTGTGGGAGGGCTATCAGTGTAAAATAGTGGCCGTTACTCTGTAGGGGGGCTATCAGTGTAAAATGGTGGTCGTTACTCTGTAGGAGGGTTATCAGTATAAAATGATGGCCGTTTCTGTGTAGGAGGGCTATCAGTGTAAAATGATGGCCGTTTCTGTGTAGGAGGGCTATCAGTCTAAAATAGTGACCGCTACTCTGTAGGAGGGCTATCAGTCTAAAATAGTGGCCGTTACTGTGTAGGATGGCTATCAGTATAAAATGGTGGCCGTGACTATGTAGGAGGGCTATCAGTATAAAATGATATCAGTTACTCTGTGGGAGGGCTATCAGTATAAAACGGTGGCGGTTACTCTGTGGGAGGGCTATCAGTATAAAACGGTGGCGGTTACTCTGTAGGGGGGCTATCAGTATAAAATAATGGACGCTACTCTGCGGCTGTAATTTATTATGGCACGGTTTACATGTAATAACGTAATTTGAAACAAATTTCAGCTTTAGCTTAGTGTTTCGAAATCATAAATGATATAAAAGGTTTCTTAGTAACCTTTCCCCTTTTTTCGTATTTTTTTCTCGTGTTTCGGAACATATTAGACATAATTAGATGCAATTGCCAAACTGTAGTAAATGTTTACTTGGTTAGACATTCTGAACCAACTTTAAATACATGTAATGCTTCCTCACTACGTATTTATTTCTAATTCACTCATTGATGATTTTGCTTTTACTAGCTTTATTATCGAAATAATATTTTTACAGCAAAGTTCCTATGAGAAATACTTCTTCGAACAAAATGCCCACTAACCGGTTTGTCTGAGATGTCAGTTAAAAAAATATATATATCAGATACTAGCCTAAATCTAAATGAAATATTTATAATCAAGGTAACTCCTCCCCTTGGCCAGGAATGAGGTTTGACAAAGTGTTTTCAATCAAAAATTAAACTGATTTCCGTTTGCTTTTATTTTAGGGTTATTTAAATTGTGATGTATTCAATTTGTTGATATATCAGTGGCGTGGGTGTGGGGTGAGAAAAGCTTCATAGAACCATTTGGGAATATACAAGCTTATCCTTATTTCATTTAATAGGTGTAATGCTGATTACGTATGCAAAACAAAATATATTTATCTCGTCAATAGGAAACAGTATATTATTTACTTAAACTTATGTTTATGAAGAAAACACATCTGGCTGCATGAGATCAAGTATCAAAACCGTGAAACCCATAGGGTGTACGTGAGTACATAAAGATGTATGATGGCGAACACCAGTATTGACAAAGAACTAAATACCCGAGTCTGGAAATAAACGGTTTAATATGTTAATTATTCAAATGACTGCAAGACAAACAAGGATACTCTCATCTATTCTCTCAGCTTCATACATTAGATGTGTCGACGCAAAAGACGCTTACCCTTCCGAAACACCTGGTAGTATCCTTATACTTTTTCTATGGTCTCCATATAGATATATCCTGTGTGCATATTCTACCATAGCTTTATCGATTTTGAATTCGAAGGGTTGTTTTTGTTGACACCTTGGTATTCTCTTGATATTTTTCTTCATCAATGTCAACTGAACAAAATTTACATTAATTAATTGACGTATTCACATAGAGAGTATTTAAAGTATTTTCGAGATATGATAGCTTAATTTATCTCTAACGACCTAGACGGCAGTGTGGACAGTGTCGATTAGGAAGGTTAGGATTTATATACCAGAATGACAACCGTGGCAATCATACCGTTAGAATAAGACTGGTAGATATGGTTTTGTAATTGTAATAATGCCATGCTTTTTTTGGATATCAATGATAATGCGATTTTTGTAATGCTCATCTTAGACCACTTTAAATGTCCTTCCGTCGTCAGTAAAAAAAAAATATATAGGAAATTGTCACAAACACCTTACTATGATCTCAAACTCGAGTAAACTAGAGCAAACTCTCAATAAGAACAAGGAGAATAAGGCCATATGTAACGATAAGGGTAAACGTCCTCTACATTATTGACGACACACGCTATGTCAATCTAAGTCAAATCCGGGTTACTTAACAATAAATTATCACGTGGAAGATTATCACGTGGAAGAGTTGTTAAAAACGTCCATTGTGTCATTGATGGGGACATACGGTCAGGAAAGTAGCCATCAATAGTAGCCGGAACCATTTGTTACCAAATACACATCGGAATAGGTCACTAACTCGTTATCCCTGTGTTAATTGCAGTGATGCAATTGCCATGTACATGTAGTATGTGTATTACGTTTGACATTGTATGTGATTTTTGTCGCTGTCGTTGGTTTTTAATTGTATTCGGTGCTCCTCTCTTTAGTATGGAGTAGTTATGACGTTAAATGTGACAGTGTTTCCATTCAATAGGATACATTGTCATTATTATATAAAAAATGAGATAAGATTACGAAAGAGAAAGACAGGTGAGTGTGCAATGCTTTATGTAATGTTGTGTATTGAAACTCGGACTCGATTAGATCAGGAAGAATATTCAGACCATCTGGGAAAGCTTCTTGCCGGAATAAGTATTTCCGTAGATGTATATCAGACAACATGGAGGCGGAATTATCGTTTCATACAGTCAAGATCAAATTTACATCGTTCAATTTCGAGCGACTAAAAACGCGAACTATATTTACAATGGCTACAGTTTATAATTATACGATACTCGCAGGATTTACCTGTACAAAACCCAAATTGAAACTTTTACGATGGATAAAGGGAGATAATTGAATTACAGTGTATGTAATGGGAATACACCGACATCCAGAATTCTCCGACAAGATTTGAAATACTTCTAATGTCCTAACTATACTATTTTCAAATGTTATGAGGAAATAATAGTATTTGGTTAACTTATAAACACAGGTTTATGTAAAAGAATAAGCAATGAAAGAGTGTAAATCCTGTTTTCCTTGTGAAATATTTTATTTTCCTTTTGTATCACACGAACAGTAGACTATAACTTGATTTCCGGATATTAACGATTTACACATTGAATAGAATACATGTAGGATACAAAGTGCATATAATATAGTTAAAGGCATACATATCTTCACATGTTCATATATAGATGTACATACAATTCTACTAAATGAATGTATAAATTGTCTCTACATGTTATAAATGTAATTGTCTGGACTACAAAAGACATTGTTTTGAACACTACAACTTCTTACACTCGCACATTAATTCACCAATATTATGTGTAATCTTTATGTGAATTATCATATTCTACATATACCACTTTTTCAGTTTTCTGTATCCCTTGTTTCTTTAATATTAAATGTAACATCGTTTCTATTCTCATATGCTTATTTTGTTTTTTTAACTAGATTATATCGCTACTTTTAATGGAATGGTTTTGTTTTTTTGTTCTGTAAGCATTTGATTGTCTCTCAATAAGTCTCTACTCCACAGGCAATGGGCCGACATGCTATTTCCCAATGGTCTATTGCAAAAGGAACATAATGGCGAATCGTTAACTTTTATCATGATCTTGCTTATATTTCTATGATTAAGCACTACATTCTACAAAACAAGGTGTCTCCTTAATTTAATACGTTATCAATAAAAGCAAAAGTTAAAGCAACAAAAGACCCCCACCCCTTCCATTCATATTTTCTTATTCTCTTCTTCTACGGATGGATGCACTTTACCTGCAAAGGGTTCTTTGAAGATTTCCCTTGAGTGACGAATAACTTTAAAAGCAGACGACATCAATGGCGCTTCAACCTGATAAACTGTACTGTTTGGTTGTTGTTTGGTTTCGGTATGATAGACTATGCATGGTGTGAACAAACGCCTTTCTCTGCAAAATCAGAGCAAGGATGGAATTGCATCCAATTTTTACAAATCAAATATTTTTAATACTCAAATGCGACATTTTGGACATGCTCATGAATTTCATTTTTGCATCTTTGTCAACACGAAACAAACCATATTGTAAAGTACATATCATGTGTGATTCATAGAATAAATTGAATATAATGATGTTCGCTTATAAGATATAACATACATGCTACGTTTCAATGGGTCGCACAGGTGGGAGAGTGGTCCTTTAAATTACCTGTGGTGAGAAGGATGACGTGGAAAAATATTCATATACTAAATGGCCGCGGGAAACCTTTTACTTAATCAGTTCACGCACCTCGGTTCTTCGTGTTCATCTTCTTTGAGAGCAAAGCTATCATCTGTCAAACGATAACTTAGGATTGTAGGTCGAAGAAAGAAGCAACAAAAAGTATAATAGGTCTCTGCTAATAATTAAGGTTCATTACAATAGATCATGAGGAACAAACCGTTTACTTGTTCCCGATGTTTTACATAAATAACACATTATATTTTGTTAACCTTTATGTAGAAATCTAGGGTAGCTATAAATCAGATACCTATAGACCTGCGAGGATTACGACTGTCTGGTATCCATGTTCCAAATTTCTTTCCCGGAAGTGTTATGAAATGTATACACATGTTACAATGTATATCTATATGTATATATACACGTTTGTGAGTCACAGGATTTTCCCTTACCTACAAACGACGTCAACGTTTTCCTGGCTCGATGATTCGACGAATTCGGTGATGATCAAGAAAAGGTAGGTTTTATCATGTGATTTGTTTTTGGCATATCTGCAATGTTTGTTGATAGTTTTAGTCGGTTTATAGTCATATGTGTTATTGAAACTGATAAACGTTCAAACTTCTCTATGGCGATGCACCTGTACATATAGCCTTACCGGTACTGCTGTTGATGTGTCAGTATGTTACCTTACACCACTCAGGTTTTTCCTTATAGTTGTGGATTCTCAGACATATGTAGCGCTTATCCCCTGTATTTAACCAGTATGTTTTCTGTTTTACCGTGTATGTACTTTGTTTGACCATGAATGTACCAAGATTGTACTACACATGCACACACATATATATATACTATAAAAAGAAAAGATGTCAACACCAATTTCATTAACACTTTCGTCACATGAAGGAGATTCTTCAGACTGAAGTATAAATATACCCAGTATAAACCTGTTTGTATATGTTGGTACTAGTAAGTAGAGTATGTATGTACCATGTATGACACCCGTAACATGTGTGTACATCTGTATTTACCTATATACATTTTACCTGTATGTTCCGCTTTAAATCTATATGTACCCTGTATATACCTGTTTGTAGCGTGTATGTCCTTGTATGTACCATGTTATCTATATGCACTTGTATGTACAGTGTATGTACCTTGTAAGTACACTGTACATATCCTGCAAACGCTACGTATGTTTCATGTATATACCATTCGTGTATCTGTATGTACCCTGTATAACCTTTATATATCTGTACATACCCTTTATGTGCATAATTTGCACCCTGTATGCGTATGTAACTAAAGTTAAATGTTAGAATATATGACTCTCAATGAAATGGGATTATATTAGCTTTCAATGACATGAATATATGAATCTATAAAAAACTGACGTAACACGTCACGTATCTAATTTACATAAGCATATTTAATAAATAAAAACATTTACAGGTGATTCCCCATTATCAGTCTGTCGCACCATACCTCAGGGACTTCTAGTACTCCTCTTTGCCCATTTTATTCTGTCACTGTTACAAGTCACCGTGGATTAGCCTCAAACTAGAGACCAGTGGTAGCTACGTTGATTCCTGCCTGTTTTACATTTGAATGACCCTCGCCTCAAACTAAGTACATTGTATTGACCATTAAGCTGACCATGCTTTGTGCTGCGTCGTCACCATCGCACGAACGTCAAAGTTCCAACTCGTCTGTTAAGTTTACCTTTCATGACCCCCATTTTAATTAGGAAAACCTCATACGTATTATTTAGCGTAGCCTATATATAGCCTAGAAAGTAACAGACGGTGAGGAAGTCCCCATTTAATTAATAACGTCTTCCTCCAATGTAAAGCTGCCATTGAACAAATTATAACCATGCCGACAGTGTATCACAACACAAATGCATGGAAGCTCTAAAAACAACTGTAGGTGCCACAGAAATTAAATAAATGTTGCCCACAAATTAAAAATACATTAACTTGGTCAAGGTATTTAAACAACTGCATAGGACTTCGCTTCGCAATCTCAAAGACGGGTCCGTTTGTTGTGACAATCGGACGAACAGCTTCAGACTTTGTGCAACATGATGGATTTCTAGGCATTTAACGAGTTTTGCCATTACAGCGTTTATATGATATGGTGATGGAACGTAGCCAACATCACTGACCTGGTAAAAGGTAAAAAAAAATATCTTTTGGATTAAGTGTAAAGCGTGCGGATATATATATATGATACAAAGTATAACCTGGGATGTTTAGTCAATAAACTTCAGGAATAGTACAAATACATACAGAACAGAACCCTTCATCTAAATATGTATCTTCTGGCACTTAAGGAATGGGTAACCACACTTTACCACTATCCACCGGTTAAATGTATAATGGTCCGCGAGCTAAGGAAGATTTAGTGGTAGAGCCGATGGGAAGAACAATCCCTAGATAGGCCTAAGGTGTACTAGGAACTGGCTTCTCAGTATACCTGTACTTTACACATAGCAATTGACTGATTGGTTATACATTGCTTGATTGGTTATACAGCCTATCTGTCATAGCTCTCATATATTAACACTGAAATATTTGCAATGAAAATTCTAAAGTATATTCATCTATAGTAATTCAGCTTTGACCTTGTTATTACATGTATGATACCAAACAAACACCATGGCAAAGAACAGATGTTAATGTATGCTTAAATATTAATATAATGTATTACATGAGAAGTTCACAATTTTTGTTTAATGTCTCCTTCATAATTTTATTATTTTTTTCACTCTTAAAGACATATTATAGATGTCACCATATGTGGATTTAACTGTTCGTTTTACCGATAGGAACGGTACAGACCTTAAACAATATCCCAACTTTCCATCTCCTAAAACATACCTATGATATCTGGAGCCATATGCATATTCTTTCATTATCGTTATGTCTCGATCGATAACAATAAGGTCAGGGCCGAATACAAGCTCCACCCACCTCACACCTGATCGATTGTAAAGCTGACAGTGCAAGTTAAAAAGCTTTCAAATGAGATTAAAGGAAGTCTAAGGAGGAGATGGGGATAGTTGAACATCGTAGAACATAAAGGCTTACTGATGGCTAAGACTCTTGTCTCACAGAAAGGTAGGAACATTACCTTAGCAGTCCTGAACTTGACTTCCCAAATTGTAACACTCATGTAGGGAGTATACAAACAGAAGATGAGGTTCATCAGGTAGACAGGAGACATTAGAAACGGCGGATAACTCATTACCTAAACACTTTCAACCAGTGTTAGATCGGGGTTCGAACGAATTAACATCTACAGAAAAACTAAAATTAGAAGCTTTATTAACAGAACATCAGGATGTATTCTCTGGTCCAGATGGTACACTTGGTCCCACAGATAAAGTAGAGCACAAGATAGATACAAGTCAGTCACGTCCTATTACAATTCCAGCACAGAGGATAGCTCCAACACAGAGGATAGCTCCAACACAGAGGATAGCTCCAACACAGAGGATAGCTCCAACACAGAGGATAGCTCCAACACAG
>JAUMHH010176808.1:0-15478 GCA_032359455.1 Chlamys rubida
GTTGTTGTCTACCATATTGTTGTTTGTCTCCTCTGCTCCTGTTGTTGTCTACCATATTGTTGTTTGTCTCCTCGGCTCCTGTTGTTGTCTACCATATTGTTGTTTGTCTCCTCTGCTCCTGTTGTTATCTTATTGGTACAGGTTTTTGGTTCTCCGATAACTAACGATTCGTGAATACAGAGATGTGTATATAGTTGTCAGGTTTTCACGGAAATAAAGCAATGTAAATGGTAAAATCAATCCTAGATCAGAGTTTATTTCAAGAACTACTGTTGTTCCGTTTATCCCCAAGAATGTGTAACTAATGTTAACACAGCCTATTTTTCTATATTTTACTACCTCTTTTTTCACCTTTATATTGTATTAGGCTAATACTGGTCACTCTACTTCAAATTCTAAGGCAAACGTGTCGATATTTAGTGTTAGGTAGTTAACTTTTGTTTCCAGTACTCATCTGTTGACCTTTTAAATAATAAAGTTAATCCTGATTTTATACTTATCAGCCTCCTGTCTTTTTTTAAGTTGACTATGAGATGTCGATGTCTACTATGATATAAAGAGTATTCCCAAACTTGACGGGATGTATCATGATGGGTACCTCATGTGGTGAAAGAATCTCTACCATTCCAGAGGACCTGCTTTCGCCTGTGGTTTTTATGGGGCTCATGATGTCTTCCGTTATGTTTTGGTGTCTCATCAGTTCCTGTTATAGTCATTTTGTATCACCTCTGATGCGTATTGACGCCGTGGTATACTATTGTTACCTTATGTAAACATACAAAATGTGTCATTAAATGGTGCCAAGTCCGAGTCATGTAAAGATAGATTCCGATGATATACATCACAACATCAACAGACCTTGTATAAATATCAGCTACTGGTACGATAGACGGTTCATATAGTTGTTAAAACAAAAATGTGTTTGGTAATATAGAGGTTTCCCAACGATTAGTGGTTGGTTACGATGTTTATCTAACTCGAGTTAGTTAATTTTAAAATAGTATGAAGATACTATGAAAACCTCGAGCCTTTTACAATTTGAAAATTAATTAATGAGAGTTTGATAAACGTGAAAATCAACCATAACGAGCTTTGAGACAATTTGTTTCCAAATGGGAAAACAATTGACAGGAACTATGAGGTCACAATGGAAGTCGAAGGCGCAAAGCATTGTTATTTGATGTCATCATTAGAACACTGACAGATGAAATCGTATTTAGAATGTTACCCATTCGTAGGTAACCAAAAAGGTTAACCGACTCCTAGCAGGTTTATCAAATGAGTCGAGAGTGAAGAAAGCTACAGTGGGTGTGTGAGGATTAGAACATGAATCATACCAATCACTTAAAACAGAGAAGGTATATAAATATCACACAACTGGTACTACAGGGGTATACACAGTAAGATATCAGTATTGATACATGTACTACATCAGATATATAAATATCACACAACTGGTACTACAGGTATACACAGTAAGATATCAGTATTGATACATGTACTACATCAGATATATAAATATCACACAACTGGTACTACGGGGGTATACACAGTAAGATATCAGTATTGATACATCAGATATATAAATAGCGCGTGTGTACACCAATGAGATGCACTGATCTGTATATTGTTAACATCCACGGAAACACTTTCAATTAGAAATCTATGAATATCGCTGGTGTTGTATTGGATATCATGATCCTAATAGAGCTTTCCGTTAAAGGATTTCTGCCCGACTGACTTCCGCCAATACGCCCAGGACGTAAGCTTGTAAATCCCTGACTGCCAAGCTCACAAGTGACCTGGATATCCTACATGTACGACGGTGCCGTCACAAAACGTGTTTTACAAACAAGGGCTTTTAACAGCTTAGCTACACAGGACAGCCCACATAAGGAGAGTCACATGTTTCATCGGAATTCGTCGAACGTATCATTGCTTATCAGTGTCCACCAAATCTATTCAAACCATACATTGTACGGCATTCTGGGAAACTATTTAATTGTGTTTGAATAGAGTTTGACAATACAGTGTCCTTGTAAAACATAATGAGCACACGTTATGTACGTGATACAGAAGTATGACTGGACACCGTACACTTTATCGTATTTGGTACTACCACTATATAACCCTACCGGTTTCCAATGGCACTTTTAGCAGCTATGAATGCCATAACCCATGTGGTGACATCATCGTCACCATGGCTTCAACAATGTAAACATAAATGACACATACCCTTATTTGAGCTAAACGATTTACTTCGATAAATAAGTTTAATTTTCCATTACATTTAAATATATTAACAAATGGTAAATATAAGTATTAAACAGATTTCAGTTGGCATTTTAAAGTCAATATGGCAGCTACGTGGAAAGAGACAAAGTCAACAAGAAGCATGGAATGTGTCAAGTACCAGTTCAACGCTTAAATGAATGGAGTGTAACTTATCGTGTGAGTCTGACGTAGGTTTAATGTTAGTGTAAAGAAAAGGAGAACGAAAATCGTGAGTTCTGGAGTTTACCTTTCTACTAGGTAATTAATTGTATACCACTACATAAAATGATTAATTATTTACAATATTCAGTCTATTCTTCTATTGAAGAATAGACTTGATAATCATTTGGCTTCACAGTAACTTGTATATTTATATATCGTCTTGTGCAAAGGAGCATAACCGATTCTGTACCAGAAAAAAAACTTAACTTATATCAGTTAACGAGGAAAGAAACAAAGATCGCACGTGCTATCATGTTTTCATAATTATGAAATCACAAAAATGTACAACCATCAGGGTATACGTATGCATCTCCAATTTACGAGTTGTACTTGTTTCTATGAATGAAGACAAAGTGGGGCAGTGACAAGAAAGTAGGCGAAGTGTAACCAGAGGTCTGTGATGGTATAACAGGGACAGACCTAAACCAGCGCTTGTTTTCATGACTGGATGAGTTTTTAAACGGATACAGGTCGCGTGTTAACAAGACGTAACCGGGGGGCTATTGAACAGTTACTGTTGTGGACCAACAACTTTCGTCCCGCGCCTTCCCATTCAGGGCGAAGACTGTGTACCACAAAAGAGCAACGCCATTCAATAGTGTTGCCACTATATGACAAGAAGGGTCGTCCAACGCCAATAAAATGGTTACAATACAATTGTAAGCAAATCACTGTCCCCTACATAATGAAACGATGCCTAGGCGACCGCTCTCAATAGGATGGGACCCAAACCTTTATTGCTATCAAATTAAAATATTTCTCAACAAAGCCTTTAAAATTGATTGCAAACCTATTGGTCAAACTCGCTCAAACAGTTACACGTGTGAGCTTAACGTAAGAATTATGTATGCATCGTCGTATAGCCAGGACCGGACAAGGCAACATCGCCTGCTATTGGGGACAGTAGCTGTCAAGTAGCGAAAAATGCAACAAAACTCGCCATAGCTTGACCAAATTCGTATATTTTACTAATTGTAAACAAACGAATCAAATTTGCTTAAAACGACCATGCTTCTTGACCACCGGATACAGCTTTGGCAGTGGTCATTATGAGATGACCACCAAATGGACAAAGGGCGATTGTCATGTGTCGCCAATAAAGGCGATGTTTTGTATAACGTCTCTTGCTGCGGTACGTTAGATCAGCGGTTAAACAATGGCGCCCGCCATCCGACAACTTAACTCGGTGTCACTGGGGAGTTATGTGTGGCATGTGATAGCTGGAGATATCGGTGTGGGGGGAGGAGGGCTGGGGCTCTCGAATCCACAAGATTTTTAAATGCAAGGATTTTCTTAAACGAGAGTCTTAAATGTTCTAGAAAAATAATTCGGACATATGCCACAACTCTTGCATTCTATTTGAAAAATGGTTCAATTCTTTGCAACTTTATCAAAAACTGAATATCATGTTTAAATTGTAACTGAAACATTTTTCGGTTCATTAAAATGACATATTTGTTCGAACACAGAAAATCCACGAAATATGGTTTCAAAACGTTTGTCGAGCTTGAAAATATCTTGAAAGTGACCTTGAATTAAATATGAGAATATGATAGAGGTAGCAGGAACAGTGAAACTCCATTTCCTAATTGGTTTTTAGCTCCGCTATGAAATCTCCGCCATTTTCGTTTAGATTTATATCAACTACTGTGAAATGATGCGGTCATAGTGCATCGATTGGTTACAAATGACATTGTACTAAGCTTGGTTTGACCGAACGTTTTTCATTAGAAATAAAGGATGTTTTCAAGAAAAAATTATGATGATCTGTTTAAACATGACTACTATATCACAAAGCAAAATAAATGTTAAGCATTGAATGTAACTAAATATTAACATGTGATCCGAGGTTATAAGTAGGCCTACTAATGCTGGTATGTCGTGTCCACAAACGGCAGATACGGGCTCGCAAGTATGTTACGTCACGACAAGCTCAAGGTGGGAGACGTTATGGGAAAACCAGGATACAGAGTCAATTTGAAAACATTTTCAAACATTGTTATGAAATGATAGGAGAGAAAGACACGGGTTAGATTCTTGAGTGTCCCCTCGGCATGAAGCAATCCGCGGGTTATACAACGAGACAATCACTCCTCGAGTTGATATTTCTCTCTCAAACATTTTGTACCGTTATAGTAGGAGAAGATTGAATTAGCCCTATATTACAATAATTATCACATATCCATGGCATTCATAGCTCATATGAAAGTTATCTGAATTTGGTAGGGTTCTACACTGACAATACCATACAAAACAATATAATATGTAAAATTAACCTCTGCCAGAAAGACGTTACATGTATCAGTTGCAGTAATTAACAACGACGTCGCTTGGACATCGATGATAATCCGATATGGCAAGACGATAGATTTGCTGTTCTCCAAAATAATGTAACCCCATCGAGATATACTAGCGATTTCTGAACGTAACCATCGCCATGTTGTTGCCCTTGTGCTTCGCCATGACCATACAGCACAACCTTTCGCGTGTTATGGGAAACAAGTCCTTGAAATTAACTCCTTAGACAAACGACATTACTGGTTTTTAACCTATAAATTACTTAGCTATGGATTTCTACCAGAGAAGCTTAATTCTGACGAATTTTCATTGTCGTCACTACGACCCTATTTCCTGTGTGAATTCAGTGGTCGTCGAATTAAAACACTTGTTTACTGCATCTTCGATCGTCGGTGACCTACATATTTTCTGGATTTGAGGAGACATCATGACGCATGCTTGAAGGCATACCCTTCAGACTTCAAGTTTTTGGTGGGTTTCATGCCTTTCTTTCGATTTACTTGGCTACCATAGGCATAATTAACATGTACGGTAATAGCGTGTAGTGGTGATTTCGTCTTGGTTATGTGGACGCTTTCACTCCGATGTCCTTTTTTATCATTTCATGACGGAAACATACCCACCACATAGAGATGATTCTGACGTAGGAAGCACACGAATCAATCTCATACCACGCCCATCCTGGGGCAGAAGACAATATAACAAAAACATTAATAACTTCAAATTCATTTTTAATAGAAACTTTTTCATCAAATTTTAATAGCAACATCAGTATTATAATACAATAGTTAACAACAGAAAATTCGTCTTGTTCAGTTAATTGTGGCAAAAATATAAAATGAAATCATAACAAAACTTTAAATTAAGTAGTTCAATTCTGTGAAAATGGTAGCAAGTATAACAATATTCATCGTATATCTATATATGTCTTAATGATGACGTGCCACTAACAATAAATCTACAGAAGATAGAAATTGTTCGGGGAGAGTCGGTCTCCTTGTCGAATACCATACGACTGATAGAGAGTTAACTCCCCTCCTCTGAGTTAGCTCCCATTGTTCTCGGGATAAGTGTCGCCATCCCCTGATTTTATGTTTTTACGACAAACAAAACTACATTGTGGCCCCTCTGTCATTCGGACAATTTCTGTTTAAAAAAAAGTAAAATACCAAACTTACTGGGAAAACTGTCGCTTAAAACTTACAAAGTATCAGGAAAGTACTTATTATTAATTTAACCTTAACTTCGGATTGAACTTCCATTATACAAATGTAATCTTCTCAAAAGAAACGGTAACATATAGTGTAAATAGAGACAAATATGTATAATGAAGTGAAGGTTTACATATTATATCGTCCCGACTTGACGGAGGAAAGAAAATTGCCGTTTGTAGGAGATGGCGACATAAACAGAGCTATTTTACCAGCGTTCAGTTGCTATGGTTATCCCTTAGCTACCCCTGCTTGTAAACATCTACATCGTCCATAATATACACTTCGACGATGTAAATAAAGTCAAATTCTTCAACACTATTTGTTATTTTTCAACTGAGGACGAGACAGTGGGAAATGAGGAAATTTCTTTCATTACTTGTAACATATAGGTTTTGGTAGAGGAAAACAGTTTCTTCTTCTCATTCGTGATACTATTTGGTCCCACGGTTTAACATGAATTGCATTTTAACAATGGACACAGTAATAAGGGGAAATGACGTCATGCTTTTTAAAAAACTGAATGATGAACAAATTAAATACAGTTAAAATCAAAATCAACACAAGAAATCATTTTGTTTTAAACAGGTCACACATTTGAGACTTTTCGTGACATGATAAAGAAAGTTTAATTCTTTGACAACAAGATAGGGTTTGTTTATTGTTAAAGTAAGATAACTTTCTATATCTCTATCTCGTAACAATTTAGTTATCTTTTCAAGATTGCATTTTTACTAAAATCACGTAAAATAAACACTCACAAAAAAATCATTAAATACAAAATCAATACAGAGAGTAATAGATGAAACAGGTGCCCGACAGGTGAACCGGTGTCTACCTGAGAACAGTACTGTATAGTCGATTGCATATATTTCAAAGTTAGCGACCTTCAACTAGTTAAGGTCAATAATAAGTTGCCGATGTTGTCAAAGAATACCCCATTGTTTGAAATAATATTTCATTAGGAAATATACACAGCAAACTGTCATGTCAAACAGCTCACACAAAGTATATATACAGAATAACATGATTTGTGTGAAATGAAAAAAAAAAAGTTGAATACATAAAATCAAAATAAAACAGGTAGGTATATATTAAAATATAGGTAATACTGTCAGCCCCTAACGCGGGTTTCACGTGCTGGTTTTGTAGACACTTGTCATGGAGTGGTCGTAGTAGGACACAAACATTCTATAACGTTCTCTAATGCTCGGCCACTAGTTTTTACTGTTAATGAGATTCTTTTCAAGTTGATTTTAAATCACATTTATAAAATAAAACATAATATTTGTTTGAAATAATATTTTGCCAAACATATATGAACTTTTAAAACAACTGTATGTGTTCACTAAAATTTGTATAGAAATGCAAAGATCGATAATGACGTCATTCGACTCCAACACAACTAGTACCAATGATTACCTCTGTCGTTACACCCACACTCTCACATACCATTACAGAGCGGAAGTCAGCATCACAATGGAAGGAAGTTATCGACACGAGAGGAGGATACAACTTAATTGAAAAGGGTTGATAAAATGCAAGGTATCACTTTTTTATTTGAATAATGAAAAATAATCACATAAAAATATACAAACTTACGAAAATAGGTGACAAATAACAGCCTTTGATTAACAGTTACCCATGGAATCAGCGGATTACAGCCGGACTTTGATTGTGCTCGTTTTAACAGTGGAAGGTGTGGAAGTATTTCTCCTGACGCTATTGCTCTGCTCATCAATATCAATCTAACAGAAGTCACGCTCACTAATTCGATTTTGAAGTCAATAGAACAAAAGGTAACACAAATTGTACCAATTAATGTCCTAAAGTTAGATTAGTTCATACCTTGTTAGAACTATTTAGTACTGCAAGTGAAGAATTTAGTACTTTGTAATGTCAATTAAGTGTAACTATAGCCACCCATCCCGTACAAGCCCAAGAGAGAATATAATACCGAACAAAATCACTCGTCTAACTATACAACTTCGCCCGTTGACTGCAGAGCTACTTCCGGTTAAATCCTAAACCACTTCCGGTATAAATCGATGTGATCATTCAGGTATTATTGTCCGATTGTCATGATTACACACACGTGTATTTACAACATAACACGCATGGTCGTTACAGGAAAGACGTTTAACCTTTTACACAGACACGCTTCTGTACTCGTTGACTGTATAAAATATATATAATCAAACGAAACACGAGAATACCACTGAAACATAAAAAATAAAAGAGCTACATTTTTAAGTTGTCTGGAGATGAAACGTCACCACGCCTGCAGTAGGAAATCACTTGACTTTAGACGGGCGAGAGGCTCTGTTGTTTGTGTGTATGTCCCTACATCGAAGCACACCTCGAAGCTGAGTAATAATTCACTGTTGTCACGGAAGACCCCCGACGTGCCCAGCCAGGCGTGAAGGTTTGACGATCGTAGTGGTACGATCACCGTCACAGCCCCATGATACATAAATAAGGATAGCCTGTCTCCCGGCGGCCACAGCCCACGTCTCCTGGTCCCTACGTATGGTCAACTTCCACCACAGTCAACAAATACGTACCCAAAGATTGTCAAATAAAATCACTTTACCCAAACAATGATTCTAATACCAACTGTCACACATTTTGGGAAACACATTGCGTGATTATTTTTTCAAATATAATTAATTAGATAAATCACACACACACACACAAACACAAATGCACATACACGCCTGAATTTGAGCTTGCAAAGTGACAGGGAAGACAGAGTAATCTAAATTAGTAAAAGACCAAGACACTGATAACAGTCATGATTTTTGAGATTTGTAGGAAACACATATATTGAAGAGGGAAGAAAGATAAACTGCTAAATGAGCCATAAAATTGTTGTGAATTTTAGGAAATGTCAGAAGGATAGTACGTGAAGAATAGTAGAAAGGTTGAGCGAGAGTAAATCTGGAGGTTTAACGACACAGAAGGAAATTGATACTGGTATAAAGAGTTAAATGTACCTGAAAATACCATGTCATGAAAAACTACATTAACATAATCACTGCCATGACTCAGAGTTCGGAGCTGTAGAGCCACGTGTTTGGAAATGAATACTTTAATAGAACAAACGTCTTCATCCGTCGTAACACTGTATGTACAAAGGGACAGACCTACAAACAAGACGTTAGGCAATACTCGTATAAAAACTCTGTACAGCGTGAAGGTGATCGGGGATGAACAAGACATTAAACATACGATGTACAATTGTTATTAAAAATATTTTTGCGAGATCTCGACATACAATTATTATTCAGCACAACGTAGCACACATATCAAGTGAGGATATGGAATATGCTTCGTCCAATTTACTTTTGTGCGCTGTTGCAACACCCAAGTCACACTAAAAAATACACTATGACCTTAAAATGACTTGTTCCACATAAATGTCCAAACTTCTCCCGTCGAGGTAGTTAGCTGTCGCATGTAATCAATCGAATACACATTTAGCATAAAACTCACACCATATTGTAACCCTCGACGTGCAAGCTTCCCGCGAACGCCAGGGGAAACAACGTGTATTCGATGACAACAAAACATCACACGTGGCCCTGATTTAACATATCTCAAATTACGTAAATGATATTCTTCTAGCAGCACAAACTCCAATAAACGTTCACTTTGCGCCGAGAATTTCGTCGAGCCAATTGGCGTCATTATTGCCATCGGAACTCTGTACCGTTATTCCGTCGATAAAGTCAGAGTTACCGGTCTGTGCACTATCTAATAAATTTATAAAATCGTCCTGATGCGCGTGCGTGCCGCCAGCCGTGGCGTTATAACCAGTAGCATTAGCGTCCATAGATGGCGCCATTGTACCGGAAGCGCCGGGCATAGGCCCTCGAATGTTCATCCGTTGAGAAATTTGCATATTCTGTTGTTGTTGCATCATCATTTGCTGTGTGTTACCTTGCATCATTGCGGCCTGTTGAGACTGCATCGCACTCATTTGCATCGGTCGCGTTTGTCTCTGCATTTGCATGCTGGCAACGGAGTTCATTGTACCGCACTGGTTTGAATAGGAGCCGTATTGCATCATACCTGCAGCAGACATCTGAGGTCGACTCATTGCACCTGGTCCGCCCTGGTGTGGCGGGCCCGCGTACCGAGGTCCCTGGGAGCCGGGTACCATTTGTCGCGGCCATTCGTGCTGGGAGCGAGGCTGAGATATGTTGAGGCCATCAGGACCTACGTTCACGTTTGGCGGTCTCTGGTTACGCATTATTGCACTGGTATATGTCGTACTCCCTGGTCGCTGTTGTCGCGTCTCCTGAGCACTGATCTGCGTTCCCGGGTATGACTGTTGACGCTGTACAGACGGCTGACCGGTGTAGGGCGCAGAAGCACCCGGCACCGGACTCGCACTAACGGGGCCTGGCATTCCCACCGCCGAACCGGCAGAGTTCATTCTCTGTAATGTTGATATTTGTGCACTTTGCATCATTCCATTATGCATTTGAACCGAACCGTTTTCACTTTTGATTTGTCCATACCCTGCAGCTTGCATACTCTCTGATTTGATCTGTCCATACCCTGCCGTTTGCATGGTATTCGTTTGGTTCACCATATTTTGCATTGTCTGTAGTGGGTTTGAGCCCACACCGTTTGGCGTATAGCCCTCGGGCGCGCCCTGACTCGACTGCTGTATCTTGTATTCAGGCGGGGGCCGACCCATATACTGCTGCATTTGGGCAGCTTGTTGTCTGTCCATCATTGTCGGTTGTGGTGTATGTTGTTGTGGTGTATGTTGTTGTTGCTGTTGCTGCTGCTGTGAGCGTTGTTGTTGCTGAGCATGCTGCTGTTGCTGTTGAGGATGAGATGGTTGTGGAGGATGCGGCTGTTGTTGCTGTTGTTGATTGGGATGTTGAGACTGTGTTGGGTGTTGTTGTTGCTGCTGTTGCTGTTGCTGCTGTTGTTGTTGTTGCTGTTTTCTCATTTTTTCCACCATTTCCATGTTCATATGTTCATTCATGTACTGTGATTGGTTTGGCGTCATGTTTCCACCAGGCATAGAAAAAGACTGATGTTGCGACATGGCGATCTGGTGCGGCTGCCGCATCTGAAGTTGTTGTGTCTGTGACATTTGCATGCGGTGAGGTCCGTCAGAGACCTGCATTTGTTGCGTTTGAGTGATCTCCATTTGTGAACCCTGGTCGAAGTGTGCCTGTACCTGGTTCTGTAGCTGTTGTAATGATGAAGGTGTTGCTGGTTGCGATGAACCCTGTGGTGTTGAGTAATGTGAAAGGGGTTTCGTTCCACCATACGTCAAACTCAAATCGGTCTTTCCCGGACCGTACGGTACCGGTCCGCGCATATTGTTCATACTGTGCTGCTGACCTAAATACCCAGTCTGCTGCGATAAAAAATGCTGTTGGTGATTAATGTTCGGTGGGTAGCCATTTTGACGGTAATTGGTATTTGTTTGAGGAAAAGTGTCATCCATAGTCTTCATGCCGTACACATCTTGCTGCAGACTTTGGTGTTGGGCCGCCATTTGTTTAAGAGTCTCGGCGGCTGGCCCAGTTTCACTCAAAGGTGACCGAAAGTTTTGTGGCATTGGGGGAGTTCTGACTGGGTTCAAATTTTGATTAGTGTCATACCCGGTAGGGGTCGCGTCAGGATATGGTCCCGGGCCCTTTTGTAGCACCGGAGAAGTGCTAGTCATGTTATACATCTTGTCCTGGCTATCATTACTGTCTTCTTGTAAAACTTTGGAATAAATTTGATCGAACTTTTTCAGTTCCTCAATCAACTCGTCACTGATCTCACTATCGCCGTTATCGATTGTGTTCAGAATGTCATCTAACTCAGCTTGGTTAAGAATATCCGACGAATTATGACTCGAATCCGACTGATTGGAGCCACCACATTGAATATCGTCGACTCCTGGTTCCTGTTTACACTCAAAGCTCGTGCTAGTCTCGACGTTCGTTGACGCCTGCGCACTCCCCTGCTCGGGAGGTGCACTGGAAGAGTAATGTGTTTTGACTGTGGTGCTTACGTTCACATTTGTCTGGATTTTTTGGTCTGGGTGTGGGTTGCCACTGATCTGCTGGACGATATGTACGGACACGTCGAGGCCCTGAGATCCAGCGTTCACGGTCTTCTTTGTTGTAGTGGTGTCGCTGTCCTCAAAGTCGAACGCGCTCGTATCCTGAGGAGGATTCTCGGTCTGGCTGTTGTCGATCTTCTTCTTCAGACGTTGCTGCAAGGACAAAAGGAAACGATCAGTAAATGTCCTAACATCAGGAAGTGGTCGACACATGGTGAAACAATAAGTATTTAGTTAACATTTCTAAATGGTTACTTTAACGAATTGATTAAAATAGAGCAATACCAAAAGGACTGAAGTATTATGAAATGAAACATGAGGATATTGCTGTAAATGAAGCTTTGTGGTTTTGCACATCAAGGATCAAACTGAAGTGAATTCCTATGCGGCTTAACCCGTCATTTGTAAAACTACGACATAGACAACCCCAAAGTGTCGTTTTTTTCAATTTCAAATCAATTTTATTGTATTCAAAACACATTGGATTAGGCACAGGCATTGCCTATAAAAGCCCTTTCCAGAGAAAATACACACATTTCATACATTCATATATACATATATATATAGAGAGAGAGTATTATGAAAAGAGATAGTATATGTTCAAACTAATAGGAGAATACTAGAACCATTTAATACATGTTCACAGAAAATAATAACTAAAATATCATAGATTTTTAACATTTCAATTACTATAGTCTATTAACTTCAATTAGTATTATAGCATAGTGTTTGGTTGGAGGCACTTCAAAGACACTGTCACTAATTGTTATAAAATAGCAAATACAAACACATTGTAAGATACATTTTAGTATAGTTTAAGTTAAAATCTTCCAGATTTTTCAATATACTCCAGAACCCGAGAGTGTCGTGGTATTACTTATTTCGTTTATAACATTGCATTCAAATTTCATAAACGTATTTAGAAATGGTTATACATAGGCTTTACAGAAATGTCGTGTATTTTATATATGCCATCACATGTACCAACAATCTTTGTTCTTAGCACTGCCTAATTAGATGTATCACTTAAATAGTTAAAACAATATAGGTATGTGCCAGTATGACACGCGTGTATAGGTGCATGTGTATGAACACGCATGTAGGTGTATAAACATTTGTTTATAATGCACGTGTTTACATGTAGGTGTGTATGGTGTACGTGTTTGATGTCTGTATACGTGTAAATGTATGAGCATGTGTGCATGTGTATGTGTGTGTGTGTGTATGATCACTTGTGTATATGTATGCACATGTGGAATATGTCAAGATATCTAAGCTATATCTGTGAAAAATGGAAGTCATTACAAGTTCATATTTCATCCCAGTGTATCCAACACGTGCTGTATAGTGTATATCAACTTATTTTCTTCAAAAACGTACTAATATGTTCGCCATTATGTTTTAAATGAGAATAAATTCACGACCAATAATCGTTATTATCTTTGCTTAATGTATCTGTATATAACTATGGTAGATATTCGAACTCGCGATCAGCACGAAAATAACATCGAAACACATCCGAAATTTAATGATGTTCATTCCAGTAAACACTTGTATACTGGTGTGTTATCTTTCCTTTACACGTCTGTTTATGACTTTACAGATTTTAGCCAGATTGGTATTAATGTGTACGAGAGAGAGGACCCGGGCCGATGCTCTCCGTCAACACCCTCACTGCCCACAGCTGCTCAGTGGCGAGACTCCCGCAGATGGTCCGAATATACACAGACATGTTTATTCAACAACTGCATGCCGCGCGTACTCGTGCACCGCGAAGGATTCTAAATAACGTGTATCACACAACATTAAACACTGCTCAACACTTCAAAATCTAAAATAAACAATTCAAAGCATTCACGAAGAAACGTTAGTTTACAATACTTAGTATTTACAATACTTAGTAATGAGGTGGCCTACTACAATTTAACTGTGTACGTAATGTCCAGAATATCGGCGTCATTTACAGAAATATGTAGGTAATATCAGCGTCATTTACAGAAATATGTACGTTCAATCGGCGTTACAGAAATATGTACGTAATAGCAGCGTTACAGAAATATGTACGTAAAATCGGCGTCATTTACAGAAATTTGAAGGTAATATCGGCGTCAATCAGGAATTTAATTCTACAAAACAAGATAGCTTTATAAATTGCCATGAAAATCAAGATAATGTAGAGACAATATTTTATCACAAATACAGAAGTTCAGGTTGTATTGACATCATTTCATCTGACTTTCGCGTCGATATGTTGTGTAGGTTGGGTTGTTTCAGTTCGTGTACTCGACTTTTATGCACCGATATTATAACTTGCTGAGCATTCGGTGATCTTCAGGAATATTGGTCATATAATGTACTCGCCCACGACCTCTTCCTTCGCCCAGACTCCGAGACCAGACTTACGACAACTTCCTTGGCCATGCAGTGGCCATGCAGTGGCGATACAAGCCTTTCAGCTCATTTTGAAATCAATTCCCTGCTAGTCTGATGGAGTAACGTTAGTTCACATCAGCAGCTCAATACTGTCTTGTGTGGGTAACCGAGACTTTCGTATCTATGTCGGCTTAGGAACACAAAACCAAAGTATCTCCATATCCAATCTTTCCTTGACTAGTGAATGTCTGTGAGACATAAAATGTCCCGCTGTCATGTATAATTGGTTTCCTTGTTTGACAATTTTCTATGAAAAGTAATGGTGACTTTGACCTTGGCATCCTAACATACAAACTCGTCCCAAGTATTCTCCTATCCGAATTTTTGTAAAGCAAATCCATTCAGAAAAAGAAGTCGTTATAGTGATGACACTGGCGATTTTCTATAAATAGCAATACTGACCCTGGCCTTGATCTTTGAAAAGTTTTATCAAAATCCTTCGAAAATGAAAATGATTTTGTTATGTCACATGAATCGGGACCGGACGAGACAGTGGGACACGGGTCAAGAAACGCTATGCCATGTGTGTGTTCGTCGATAAAAATAAGGTGGCAATGCAACAAACAGTCGAATAAACGGATATTGGCTGTAAACAGACACATCAAGATCAAGTAGATTGGCAGTAAAACTAAAGATCGAATTAATGGGAGAGTGACAATGTAACAAAAAGTCTAGTTCCAAGGAGTAGACAAAACAGAGGTCAATAAAGAGTGGTAATACAAGAAAACATCGAGTTAAACGCGGAGAGTTACCGGTAATACAAGAAACATGGAGTTAAACGGAGAGTGGTAATACAGGAAACATCGAGTAAAACGGAGAGTGGTAATACAAGAAACATCGAGCTAAACGGAGAGTGGTAATACAAGAAACATCGAGTAAAACGGAGAGTGGTAATACAGGAAACATCGAGTAAAACGGAGAGTGGTAATACAAGAAACATCGAGCTAAACGGAGA
>JAUMHH010176819.1:0-15477 GCA_032359455.1 Chlamys rubida
TTTCATCGCAAGAAGAACTAGTAATATTTCTAAAAACATGTCCTTTAATCTATTATACTGCTTTTGGGATTAAAATGAGAACTTTAATGTTGGAACTTGGACAGTATCATGTTAGATATGGTATTTTTAGGTTTTTGATAATTCAATAATCCCACTGTGTAACTCTTATCCTTTCCATTTAATGTACCAACCTATCATAATATTTTATGTACTTTTTTCTGCCTTTTTTTCATCAGCCTTCTTTAGGGAAATATAGTTGTTTGAATGTCACACCATTTTCTTTTCTTCAATTAATGGACATTTCATTTTTCAATTTCTCCTTTGAGAATGAGGATGCTGAAATCCAGCAGTTTTTTGTCTAATTTTCATTTTTTTTTTTACTAATATTTTGCAGGTTACGATGCTCCAACTCTTAAAACAAATATGATTAAATAAGTTAAATACTATGAAATAAGATTGGCTCCATAAAATATATATGCTCCTTATAATATCAACAATGACAGGTATAGCAAAATTTGGAAACCTGATGTGCGCTATATTTTTAAAGACAAAAATTCCTTTATTTGATTTTTTCATTAAGAAAGCCATGTTTTATATGTTTTTTTTTATTAAATACAGAAATTTATGGCATATTTTCTTTTTATAAAAACATTCATTCCATCTTTTTACTTTTTTTACAGATGGAAATAATTTTTTATACGGAAATGAATATCTTTTGACACAGAAATTCACTGGCTTTTTTTTATTCCTTCGTTTATATTTTTATACAGAAAGCCATACTTTACTTTCTTTTTATCAATACTGAATTTTTTACATTGTAATCAATCAATAAACGGTCAATTTCTTCAAATCTTCCATGTACCCAATCTTCATCAATAATACGTTTCAGGATCCCAGACAGATTATTTTTGGGATCAGGTTACAGCAGTCTGCAAGAAATCTTTAGCTCATGTTTTCCAACATTTTTTCAACAATATTGTGTTAAATAAATGTCATCATTCTTGAGTTTACAAAATAGTCACATAATTATTTGAAGATAATTTCAAATAACCTGATAGTAGTATGCATCAAGGATTTTTTGCTGAAAATGATTTTGAAAATGGCAATATATTGCAATGCATTTTTGAGGGACTTGATACAAAGTTATATATTTTTTTTCTTCACAGAAATCATTTTGGAACAGAATGAATATCATCCAAATTAATCTTGCATGGTGTGACACAAAATGAAATAATGTAGAATAATTTTCGATTCATTATCGAAATTTGCTGAATTGGTGTTCAATCCTCATTTTCTAAAAATGCAATATCTTTTTATAATTATTGCAATATTTCCCTAAATATTGAAATATATTGCAATATGAAAATTGCTTGAATACCCATCCCAACTCAGAACCTACCGTACGAAACTCTCCATTTAATGTAAGATATATAAATTTATATTACCTTACAATTATCCATGATATTTGCCCACTCTCTAGGTAATTATCAGTTAAGGTATGCACACACTTATGTTAATGTACTGTAATAATAACTGTACATGGACGAGTTCCTAGCATTAACTTATATCAATTTTTTTTACAGTTTTGTCCTCTACAAAAATATGCAACCTTTTAATACAAAACTTTTGTTGGTTTTGAATATATGATCTTTAATTTTGTTTTAATTATCATTCCGCAAAAGTTATAAGAGTTAACTTAAAAGACAACAAATTCATTAATAGTCAGTCAACGTTTGTTTTAATTTCCCGTTAATTAGTTATGACTATAACGAGCAGACTTTCAGGACAAGTACAACAACCTACACATCTGTAGATTAGATTCCCATTTACGCTTTATATCTTGTCGTGTACGTTTTTCTACCTGTACGCTAATATATGGTTCACAGATTTCACACATGTGTCTAGATCAGGTGACACATGTGCAGAACACAAAGAAATGAAATAACCTTGACCTGAACTGATTGGACGAATATTACGTAACAGAACCAAACGACTCGTGCCGGAAATACGTAAATCTTAATTGGTAATCGAGTTTTTTTGAAATGTGAACAAAAACTGATTTTTTTATCGCTCTCGCCCTGTCTGTCTAGTTTCGAAGTTGTCATGGTAAGCAGTCAACATAATTACGCGTAGATATCTTAAGTCCCGCCCCAAATCTATAAATAGAATGTATTCATTTGACAATAAAATTACATTACGGATCGCGGTTAAGTATTCACAACCAGAAATAAGTGTTTTTTTTGTTGCAGTTTCTAGGTAAAATATAAAATGTGTTTGGAATATGTTATAACACAGTTAAGAATTAAAGTAACACTTAATATAGTTTAAAAATTATACGAGTCTACAAAGCAATTGATTAATATTCACCAAAACGCCTACCTAATAGGTTAGGAAAGGCTTAAAAATACAAGATGTCAAAATTAATTTTCTAACCATAAGATGGGGCTGCAAAAGTTAAGGTTTTAAAGAAAAAAGATTATTATGGCATTTTTTCGAAAAGTAAATTTTCATACTGCAACCTTTTTTTCACGTAAATATTTTCGATTCTTCAAATATATATCATTTATATTTTAAAATTATTTGAACAATTTTAGAGCTATAAGTAAATAATTATATATATTTATGACTGAGTGAAACGCGTCGAAGAATTGTTAGATTAAAGAAAGCATAAAATCACAACTGTTGGATGGTATCGGGAGTAAATTTCCTTTACGTACAACACACTGCAACGACGCTTCGACAAGGCAACACTGTTGTTGAGTATACGTAGTTGCGGAAAGTCACGTGACTACGGCTACAATACATGCTTGTATATAGTTGGTGCATGTTTGAGCCAACGTTCTTCGACGATAGAAAAACACGAAGGAAAGTGCTGACGAGTTGTGTTGGACAGAATTATTCCAAAGCGTTAATTCGACAAGAAATGGAAGAATAATAAGACACATATTCTTAAAAATCCAACAACTCCAAAGTTCTGTTAAAAATTTAAAGAATAGAATGATAGAAAAAACCGACAAAAAACAGCAAAGAGAAATATTTTAAGAGAGAAAATCCCTCAAGTATATATTTGAGGCAGAACAATGTTTTGTGAAAACAAACCATTGTCGAAAAAGTTGGGAGAGGACCTACATCTTAAAACATAAAATAATACAAGGGTGTTTTTTTTTTCAAAGGTATTTTACAAAAACCAAGCAAGAGTATTTGCTTTGATATTGAAATACTGAACGAAAGAATAGTCGCAGAATTTGTACATGGCAGCGCTTTGTAAAATAGAAGACCTTACCTTTGAAATATGTGTGTAGAAATCTGGAGGCCGCTCCGCGGTAACACAACCATGGTGCCTGATGCATGGTGCTTGGAGCCACCTCCGGATCAGTATAAACCAGACTTTGTTCAAGCATTCAACATGCAGTATGACGTCTTATCGTCAAAATTCATCTCCTAATACAAATATTCCACAAGGTTTCACGTAAATAAAGTATAGCGAACTTTCAACCAAGGTACGTACACGGCAAGTTCTAAATGTGTACAGGCTCAGAGGAAGTAAGAAGGTATATGAGTAGCATTTCCTTGCATTCATTGGCTCCTATAAAACATGACTGGTACCGGTATAGCCATAGTTGATAAGCACGGGTATGTCGAAACATATAACTCCTGTAAATATCGAGGAGAAAAGACAAATAGAGTCGATCGATACAATATACAAAATGGCAGTCACCGCAGTTGTGGGAAAATTTTTATACATATATTTCATCATCAGAAGTTTTTCTCTCTTGATCAACAAAAATTCAAAGCGTGGCAAAGCGAGGCAAAAAAAAATTCGGGACTGTGAAACCCGACAAGCTCGCGCCCGGTCTAGCCCCCTTCACTTTACCTTCCCAAAGACAAACCCGAGTTTCACAGTGATGTCACGTTTGAACATTTTATATGACAACAATTATGCCATCCCCAAAAAACAATTCCCCGACTCCTAACTTCATGAAATGTTTAGTCTGCGAGAAAACAACAAGGCTGATATGTGTTGTATATGTAGACCACCATTAACTACGATACAAAACTGTATCGAGGTACATTCAACAAATCGAACGAGGGGTCTCGGTGACCGATTTCCCTCCCAGAATCAGGCTCTGAAATACCAGACAAATGTCTTACCTTGCAGATACAGCAACAAAGACGACACATTGGATGAATTTTTTAACCATTCGTTGTGCAGCATTCTTATCTTGACCTCAAACCCTCTATGCACAAAATGTATTCATACGAAGACGTTGCACATGCGCAGTTGCACATACATAAAAAAAAATTGTGTGCTGTACTTAGCGGAGACCCAGTATGTCTGCATGTTAGATTATATGGTACTGTCGCTTGGAGTAATGGCATATATATCACATTGTACATGGTGCTGCACACACTGCACAATCCAACACAACGGCCAGGAATGGCGACACACTGTCATTGGGCCGGCTTACAAATACTGCCTCTGTACAGGTAGTGCACATGTTCTCATCTGTGAATAATACTGGTTCATTTGAACTGGTGCATTTGACAATGCACCCAACATCAAAGAAATCCAGGTCTACATGTAGCAATTACGCTGTCCAGTCACAGGTACCGAGGAGCTACCTAGCGTGAAATCACAAATCGCACAAATAAAATTCTTAAATATTCACATGGCCTCCACTGTCATTGACCCCGATCGCCTATATATGCACCAAATTCTATAACATGCAAGGCGCATCATATGCAATGGCCTTATCCACACTGTAATACATTACAGGACTAGAATCGCGGCCTAGGTCTGTCTGGTCTGATACCGCGAGATCAACAGTCAACTTTACAAGAAACCATCCTGCTACTGTCCACCAACAACAGACAATCAGGAAACGAAGATTACCAAAATGATGTAATTGATAAAGAAGATCTACAAAGTCTTTAAACTGCTCCGGTATAACTGTAACTATGTATATATAGATTGGAGACATGAAACCGGCAGACATTACAAGTTCTCCATTTTGGATCCAATCACGTGTCATACATGTTTATACCCTCAGGATTGAAAGATCTGTGTAAAAAAAAATCTCTATTCTATTTGGTGTTTGTACATGTGTATCAACTGCTGTACACGCAGGTGCTGAACTTCACAGTTGACTTACCTGTCGCGCAGCACCTCCCCCTTGCATCATGTAAATAAGGCAACGGTAGCTCTCTACCTTTTCTAGAGGCCCCAGTGTTACATAACACCATCCCCCCCTTTCCCACTATCGGCTATATACACCTTACCTTGAGTCTCTCTATGTAATGTATACAATCGAGGAAGATGCAGTATCTATATTTTTTTAGCCATGTGGGACCATACATAGTGTGTTTCCATAACAGCACTAGTAGACTCAGTTCATTCACACTTGACAGTCATGCGCAATTGCACAATGTAAAAACAGGAGGGTGCATCAAAAACCAGTCAGGCGTAAAACCTTGTGCATACAGAACACATACTTGTTTGTCGTGTCCAGCCATGCGTGTCGACACTGCACACAACTGCACTGTGGGCAGGACCGTCTATCCCAAGGTACACACGCTCGTCACAGAAGCAGCAGGTCAAAATCTTATTATGCTAGACCATTACGATGCACAGTTGCACATAAAAAATGAGCCTTAGGCTCTCCGAACTGCTTAGAATGCATCCCTCGACTCCGCCCCGCTGCATTTTATATGTACGGACACAACTAAGGAGTAGAACGTTTTTTCACCGAGTGTCTTATTTTAACTGCATAGAGATACATTAATAATACATAATAAAATCAGTATCAAAGTTCTGTTTATAGAAACATCCGACAAGACAAGGTACAATATACTGTGTGTGTTTATGTTTATTGGTTGGTATTTTCCTCCAGTAGATCACATTGAGTGCAGAGATCAATGCAGAAGCAGGCCCAGTCACCAGCGGTGGAGTCAGGCATTGTGCTGCTCCGTGTATACCCTACGTAATAGTTTTGAGGGACAGACTCGTATTTGCATAATTCTGCAGTATGACAGCCGAACAGGTGAGAGCACTTCAGACCGTGTGTAGGACATGTCTGTACTACCTGTCTGGGACAGGCACACAAACAGGAAAAACAACACCTCTCATACAGCTTAACACTGCTGCTACACAACACATGTTGTTCTATAAAAAAAACTTTAAAGGCAGCTAAATTCTCTAAATGTTTCTTAATTCTGAATACAAAATATTTGTGAAAATTTGCATATGTATTTTTTAAGCCTTGAAGATAAACATTTTTAAGTATTTATTTTTTAAATAAAATGTTGTTAAGCTAACCAAGAGTGGTCCCTGTTAACAATTTGATTTCATTATTTTTCAAGTGCGATATACTTCTCATATATCAGCAGGTTATGTTTTTTATATAAAAAATCCATTTTAGTCACAATAGTGATACATGTGTTACAGTTTTTCTCTGTATAATTTGTATACTTTAAAGTTATTTTTAGACACTCAGACATCCGCTTTCCACATGCATCAAGACCATTACATGAGGATCGACAACACATCATTTGCATATTTATATAAACGTCTGAATATTTGATCCTATCTATGTCTCACCTATGTATGATATTGGTGAATTAATTTTAGAATATATATACCTATATTCCAGACGCATTACACATGCTTCGAGTGATTTACCTGTGAATCATTCATAACCTGTCCTAATTAAATTTTACACCTGGCTGACCAGGTGAACTAATTCGTATGGACATGTATTGTGTCTGCAGACGGTTTATACGTACATGTGCATTTCACACTAAGCAACATGACAACATTGAACCCAGGGGTTTGAGAGGGGGACCAGTAAGGTCACTAACAACAGGTAGTCTGCTTTGTACTCAAACATGAACCCCGGAGTCGGTTAGTAGAATTGGTCTGTCTACACAGGTTGTCAGATTAGTCAGAATGTGAAGAGATTATAAAGTACACAGGATGTTGGTCAATAAAGCTGGTCAGTACAAAAAAGCTGTCTATTAAGACAATGAAATTAGATAAGAACTTAGGATGTCAGTCAATAAAATTGGTTAGACTATACAGGTTTTCTGTTTAGACAGAATGACAGCAGACAGGAGCTCAGGATGTTGGTCAATAAAATTGGTCAGTACGAAAAAGCTGTCTTTTAGGACAATGAAAAAAGGAAAGAACTTAGCATGTCGGTCAATAAAATTTGTCAGTCTACACAGGTTTTCTGATTAAGGCAGAATGTGAAGAGACAAGAACCAAACGGCTCGGTCAGTCAAGCTGGTCAGTATAAAAAGGTTGTCTGTTTAGTTAGACAGAATGAAAGAAGACAAGAACCCTGAAGGTTGGTCAGTATAGCTGGTCAGTTTAAAAAGTTTTCTGATTGGACAGAATGTGAAGAGACAAGAACTAAGTAGGTTGATCAGTATAAAAAGGTTGTCTGTATAGACAGAATAAAGGCAGACAATAACTCAGGATACCAATCAGTGAAATTAGTCGGTCCATACAGGAGGTCGTTAAGTAGAACTTGTCAGTCAACACAAGTGGTCTGTAAACATGACCACTAGAACTGTGAATTCAGTCTGTAAACCTGGCCATTGAACACGGATGATTTCTATATACAGGTTGAGGTTGAATTAAGGTAGATATGATTTGTTTTAAAACATACACATAACACATGGTCAAGGTGAGTTAAGAAGATGGATATTCAATACCTGTGGTCAACCAATAGCCACCAGAATCAATCAGATGTCAAATAGTTATAGATATTTATTTTTACCACCCTTCAGTTTGATCAATAGCACAAATCTGTCACTGATATGGACTATTCCATTACGACCAGAAGGGGTGATGATAGAAGATAATCAATAGACTTGCTCAAGTCACAAAAACTTATAACTATTAGTGATAAATTTAATAAAAAAAAATCTTGCAATTTTCTGTTAAAATGAACATAATAAAACAATTAATTCATGCTGAAATTATTTTACTCATCATGAAAATCCTTTAACTAATTACAAACATGGGAAAAATATTGACTTATCATCCAATTCAATTTATTACTTTCACAGGTAGCTTAGCTGTATGACCTTTTTGTTTATTAACACTTGCATAAATTCACAATAGCATTTCTTTTGACATATTGTCTCTCTGTATAACAGCACCTAGGTATGCTGCTATTATATATTGGTTAAGTGATTGTCCCTTGGTATAACGACACCTGTCTATAGTGACAACGTAGTGGTTCAATGATTGACCCTACATATAACAATACTCATCTCTATTGACATTTTTATTTACTAAAATATATTTGTATAGTCTTTGGGCCTTTTAATGATGACACCTGTCTAATTACTGACATACAGAATTTGGTTTAATGATTGTCTATATAAGGACCCCTGTCTATACTGACACACAGAATCATTGGTTTAGTGATTGTCTATATAAGGACACCTGTCTATACTGACACACAGACTCATTGGTTTAGTGATTGCCTATATAAGGACACCTGTCTATACTGGCACACACTATCATTGGTTTAGTGATTGTCTATATAAGGACACCTGTCTATACTGACACACAATCATTGGTTTAGTGATTGTCTATATAAGGACACCTGTCTATACTGACAACACACTATCATTGCTTAAGTGATTGTCTATATAAGGACCCCTGTCTATACTGACACACTATCATTGGTTAAGGCATTGTCTATATAAGGACACCTGTCTATACTGACACACTATCATTGGTTAAGTGATTGTCTATATAAGGACACCTGTCTATACTGACACACTATCATTGGTTGAGTGATTGTCTATATAAGGACCCCTGTCTATACTGACACACATAATCATTGGTTAAGGCATTGTCTATATAAGGACACCTGTCTATACTGACACACACTATCATTGGTTGAGTGATTGTCTAAAATTAGGACACCTGTCTATACTGACACACACTATCATTGGTTGAGTGATTGTCTATAATTAGGACACCTGTCTATACTGACACACACTAGCATTGGTTAAGTGATTGTCTATACTTAGGACACCTGTCTCTATTGTTACAATATAATGATTTAGTGATTTGCTGTCTATATATGGACAGCTGTCTATACTTAAAAGAATGTCATTTAAGTCAGGCGTCAGTAAATTCAGGTTTCACTATATTACAAAATGTGGCTTAAGTCAGGGATCAGAATAGGCAGGTTTCACTGCATCACAGATGTCAGTGAAGTAAGGTGTCAGTAAGGTCTGGTTTTTACTGTAATACAAGATGTCATTTAAGTCGGGTGTCAGTAAAATAAGATGTTACTGTATTACAGGATGTCATTAAAGTCAGGTTTTACAGTTACAGCAAGTCATTAAAGTCCAGTTTTAGTTAAATCAGTTTTCACTATTACAGAATGTCATTAAAGTCAGATGGCATTAAATCAGGGTAAAAAACAAGAAGAGATTCAAGTTTTTTTCCAGCCATGAATGAATGTGAGGATACATAATGTGAGGATACAGAATGTCAGGATACAGAATGTCTGGATACAGAATGTGAGGATACAGAATGTGAGGATACAGAATGTCTGGATACAGAATGTGAGGATACAGAATGTGAGGATACAGAATGTGAGGATACAGAATGTGAGGATACAGAATGTGAGGATACAGAATGTCAGGATACAGAATTAATGTGAGGATACAGAATGTCAGGATACAGAATTAATGTCAGGATACAGAATGTCTGGATACTGAATGTCAGGATACAGAATTAATGTCAGGATACAGAATGTCTGGATACAGAATACAAAATGTCTGGATACATAATACAGAATGTCTGGATACAGAATACAGAATGGATACAGAATGTCTGTATACAGAATACAGAATGTCTGGATATAGAATGTCCTTTGAAGCAGGTGTTTGTGAAGTTTTAGGTTTTACTGCATAAATAAGTAATTACCAAACCTACCAGACCTAAGTACATATCTGAGTACAGGTGAGACAGACTGGATCATTACGGTACAGTGAGACTACAGTGGGAGAAATGTTACATGTTTGATGAGTTGGAGTACAGTGTTTGTGTTGTGATGCATGTCACACTGGTCTAGACTCTCGACAAAGTGTCAGACAGCTGCCCAACCTCAAGTCGATCAAGACAGCACATTTGGAGGGAGTTACCTCCCTGTTCCTGTCGAAGTATGGCCAGACAAGATGGTCAAGATGCACAGCCAGTATCGAGAGGGTCAAGGTTATGTAGATCTAGTACATAAAAGTTCAACGCTCATTATTGGATTTGTATGAAAATAAATAATCCTATGTATATCTATTCAACATAAATAATTTAGCAATATTTTATCAATTGTCAAACATATGGTTACATAAAAACAGAAATCTAAAAGTCATTTTATACAGTAAAAATTAAATATCTAATAGAATATAATGCACCTGAAAATTGGTAAAGTACACTGAAAGACTAACATTATCCAGTTTTAATAAAATACACCTAAATACCTATGATAATATAATTACTTACAATTTGTATCAAGTTTAATGCAGAACATAATGATAGCTGACTGACATACAAAAATTGATATATGTACATTGTTTTATTCATTATAGCGTTTAATTTGATATATCAGGATTATTCAGTATATTACACAAAGGTTAAAATAGCTTTAGGTAGCATAATATTCTTAAAAGATAAGTTCATAATGTACTTTGATTTTCACCCCTGCAGGTGGGGGATCGGAAAAGGAATACACCTGCTGTTACCCACTGCATGTGGGAGGCGACTAATGCGGCAACCCCCTGCAGAATTGGGGATTTGATTTGGGTGTCATCTATTTCGGGACACAAAAGCGACCATAATATATCTGCTGCACCCATTACAATATTTGGAATCTTCCTCTTTTTTTTCTACTTCTAACTACCTTTTATTTCCTAATGCCTTGCTTGGCAACACCTCACTTTTGGCTTGAATGTTGAGTGTTCGCTCAGGTGAGGAAGGTTGTGGTTTCTGTACCCAGGCCGGGACATACCAAAGTCCTTAAAAATGGTAGTTGTTGTTCCCTGCTTAACGTTCAGCATGTAGGAGAATGGCAACAACTGGTTCACCAGTTGTCAGTATAACCTGACCGGGCGGAATGCTGTGCTTGGTGCCTTTGGCATGGCATTTCAGTGAGATAGCACTATAATAAAGTCGGCATTAGATCTGCGCTATCACAAGGAGGCAAGCACACCAACATACCCTGTCTCCTGCATACACATACGCAAGCACACATACACTACACACATGGAGGCACATCCTTAAATGACCTTAGCTGTTAATAGGACATAAAAAAAATTAAACCAAACTAAACCATTCTTTAATTTTCCATCTCCCAGAAAGACTTTTTCTTCCCAAGGGCTTGTCCAAACTTTCCTTCTCCCTCAATGCAAGTTATTGTCCCTTTCCCGCCAGTTTGGACACAAATTTCCACTTTCCTTCATGGAAATGAAACTCCTTTTCCCCCAGGAGCTTATCCAAAAAATTCCTACTCCAAAAACGATCTTGCCTTTCTGCAGGTGTCTAAAACTAAAACTTAAAATATCCATCTACCGCAATGACCTTTTCTCCCACAAAACTTGTCAAAATGTTCTCTGTCCCAAAATTAACTTCCATCCTCTTCCACCATGACCTTCACTTGCTAAAATCATGCACAATATGTTTTTTCTCCCACGTGATGTTGTTTGCTCATTTGTAAGTCCAAAACTAATTCCCTCTTCAACAATGAACTTTATCCCTCCCAAGAACTTGTCCTAGATAGTTCTCATCTTCCATATCATCCTATACCTCCAAAATTGTTTGTTGTAATGTCAACCTCTCCGGGTTAATTCTTTGCATTCTAAAGACCCTCACACTACTATTAAAATAACTTCTAAACAAGATGCACATCAACCCTGTATCTCCACCCCATTTTTGTGTTACCTGAATTAGATAAAAAGTTGAAATAAATGTTTCCACTAACATTCAGTTATTAAACCTGTTAATTATACAAGGAATCTCTCCTTTATCCAGATTTGTCCTATGCCTAAAATTATATCAAAATCCCTTTCCTCATTTAGAAAGTGTATAGCCTTTTAGATATAAACCCCTATTTGGCCCTACCCCTACAGTTTCACTCTTCATTTACAAAACATTCAATTTTTTTGGTCTACAGATCATCCATGCCAAATTTACTTAAAATATCTTTAGCTATTCTGGACTAGAAGTATTTTAAAGGAAAGTAGAAGGGGGAGGGAGCAAGCAGTTCTCTTATACAGCATTTAATTCCCTTCGCTCAGGAATCATCCTGGCCAAATTTAGTGAAAATCTTTCCAGCTGTTCTAGACAAGTAGCCTTTCACATGAAAAGATGCTGATGGACGCCACACCATGGCTTATTTTGCCCTTTAAGCCATGTGAGCTAAAAACAAAATGAAATTGGTTAGATGACAGATTTTATATCTGTAGTAAAATTAAGAGCTACCTATAGGAAACTATATCAAGGCATAAATTCATTATGCAACTTATTGATTAGCAATGCAATGCTCCGAAAAGACCATAATATGTGGTGCTCAATAGACTATCTCCATAACAGGAAGGCTTTTTTGTGACAAATTCTAAACATATTATTAATCTGCAGAACTCCGAGAAGCTGCATATAGGAAAAATAACTCCTTGATGGTGTGCAGCAAATTGAATGGAGGTAAATGCAAATTCATCAGAAAACATTCGATACATCTCTTTAAAGTATTTGCATTTTCAAGAAAGAAACATTTTGCATGCATTTTCATATCATCGATTTTCCCTTGAGTTAGCTGTGTGAATGGCCTCGAAAGTTTCAAGGACCAAACTATACTTCAAGAAAATTTCCAATTAAAAAACTGTGCCCAGCTGAACACATGTATTCTAATGAATACACCTCTGTGACAAACGCTTTTATTTCAGTAAAATTGAACCTAGTTGCAAATGAAAAGCTCCCTAACCCACCTGCACAATGCAATTCCATTCCAATTCCCTTACAATGGTTGTTGGGAGTACCATGGTTTTAATCTACATTTTGATCATTTATTATTTCTCGAATAATCATTACAGTCATTATTATATGACGGCAGTGTATTCTGTATATTCTCCTGCAGACTAAGTTTTTTCGGTTATTATTTGTATTATTTCTGAAAGAATAGGGAATAACATTACAATTTTTCAAATATCTTGTTTCTATAATACATCTCATTATTCTAGACAGTTTCGCAATTAAACACTCACATTCACAATGATACAAACTTGCAAAGTTTCCATTTTTTTTATTCACTCAATGTTTTTACTTTTGAAATAATGTGAATTTCCTATACCTTGATGTTAGCTAAAATAAATAAACTATTTGCATCTATTACTTTTTAAAACTGAAGTTATCATACATTTTTGTTTTTAATTTTTTTTTCGTCAAAATTTGAAAAGATATTAACATAATGAATTAACTTTTTAAATATGGCAAATTATTTTGTAAGAAAATTCCTTAGTCGAGATTTTTCATCTTAAAGTGAATGGAAATTGCGAGCCCTCATACATTCCTGAATTTGATTGTGGACATCATGACAGGTCCCTCATGAGGTGCAGGAAATCTTTCCAAAGCACCTGCTATTACTACTGCTATTTTGAGGGATTTGACCTTGTTGTATATAAGATTTTTGGAAGCAGTAAATAATATATAAAACTTAATGATATCAATATAATG
Organism: Chlamys rubida; assembly: GCA_032359455.1. Lineage (NCBI taxonomy): Eukaryota > Metazoa > Mollusca > Bivalvia > Pectinida > Pectinidae > Chlamys > Chlamys rubida. Next base: position 13,754 of record JAUMHH010176819.1, read on the forward strand.
TGTTACCTTACTTTGTGCATTGAACATGCTGACAAATACAGAAGTTAAGAGTTACCTCCCTTATAAACTTTTGGTGGAAAATATCAAATTACGGCCAATAAAGCACTAATTCTCACCAAAAAAATTGATTTTTAAATTCATATTTGCTAAGATACATTAGATAAAGCTAGATTGATATGATTTCCAATCAAAATTTTACATTTAATATTTAATTACCATGTCAACTCAAAATTTAACCAGATATCAATAAATAAGAGTTATCTACCATTTATAGTTTTATTAAAAAAATCAAAATAAGGCAAATATGTACACCAAATCCTGCCAAAATTTTTGTTTTACTTTTTTCTTTCTTTCATCATTATATTATGTTCATAATAATTAGAGAAGATAAATATTTTACTGTAAAGTTAGTTGAACAATTACTTTAACATATCCACCCAATATCCTATGAAGTCGATCAAATTGTCTCACAATTAAGCATTAAAATTATTATATGCTACCAAATTATACAAAAAATTTAACTTCATTTTCATTTTTGTATAGTATGAATGTTGACCAAGTTTCATCATAATCTGGTTATATTTGATCAATAAGAGAATTAAGCATTGCATTATTCTTTGCAGAATGTACATTCTTGCAAAATTTCATCAAAATCTGATGAAGTTAAAACTATTTATTGTGCACAATGAACAAATGGGAAGGACATATGGACAAGGTGGTTTCTTATATAGTGCACATGCACTCTCTGAATGTAAGACCTTAACTCATTCACCCCTGAAATTGTATAATGAACCATTCTACCCTGTGATTTGGAAGAGTTCAAATGAGTCTTCAGGGGTGAATGAGTTAATGAATTAATAACTATCCTACAAAATGTAATAAAATATTTATGATATAATGGGCGAAGCAAGTGTATACGCTTTTCTTGTTTGATTGTTACTGTCTCTCATAATTCTGATTGGTGGAATGGCACCCTTATCCTTTATGGTATATTTCATTTGATGTGTTTGTTTCATGCTCATCTACTTTGCAATAAAAAAACCCATAAATTGGCTGAAATGTACCAACATATGACACCATTATTACTTGCTAATGACTTCAAACATCAGCGTTGATGCCAAAAAGATTCTATAATAAGTCAAAATTTGAATGACTATATACCATTCTGAGTAAAGAGAAAAAGTGCTTTATAAATTTTATGCTTAATATTTTGAACAAAAATTCATCTGTGGACAGTATTGATCCTCATACTCCAGATGAAAGCCTGATACAGAATCAGACCTACAGTGTATCTCACTGCAACAGGTAACAGTTAATAATATAAGTTGCATCGCTCAATATGATAGTTATTTCACATTTCAACAAAATGTCACATCTGTCTCCAAGGTGAGGGGTTTTTATGGGGTCATTCACCTGGATATCTATGAAATCATGGCAAAATATGTTATCATTGAATAATGTACTGCCAATATTTCCAAACATTGGCTCTGTCATGACTTTGAGTAAATTTGGTTGGAATATAATTAACTGTCCAGGAGATTAGTAGTCTTTTCATAATTAGGTAAACAATTATTAAACAGCCCCAAATATATATATTATATATATCTGTTTGATACAGAGAATGTTGTGGTGTGTCAGTATGACAAGGTCAGTACCTCGTGTTGTCTCTATAGAACTGTTTGATACAGAGAATGTTGTGGTGTGTCAGTATGACAAGGTCAGTA
>JAUMHH010176830.1:0-15474 GCA_032359455.1 Chlamys rubida
GCTCTTCTGAGCTAAAGTTATTTTGTTACAAACACGACTTTAAATAAAAATTCTTGTATCTTGTATCTTGTATCTTGCTGTGCTGTGTACTGAATTACCCCTTGTGGTGCCCCATGATGTCGCTTACAACACTCGAATATCTCACTATAGGCCTTAACTGATATGAAACATCTAACTATGTACAATAAAAAATATTTGGTTAGTATGCATCTATATTTTTTTTAAGTAGAAATTGAAATATGCTGAAGTATTTAGATTTTGCGACTTCTCTGGTGCCGAACGGTTTCTGGCAAATAAATTCAGTCTCACTGCGCGAGCGCGGCTGTGATATTCGGCGACTGTGATGAGAGATTGTGGACAGTTTTCCGACAGGTAAATATAGTTTTGATTGTAAATTTGTGCTGTTCTTCTCAAATTTTAAATTTTTGTGCATGCACAATTTATGAGCATGATGCTTGTTTTACTTTGATGATGGTTCGGCATCGAAAGCTGTCGTTTCAGCGGGATGCTGCATCTCTTTGCCCAAGTTTCCCTGACATCGCCTTTACGGTTGGTTAGTGGAGCGTGATTTCCTATATAACCCCAGGCTTTCACTCGTTACACCTCAATGAAAGGTGTTTACGACATACCGTATATCTCGCCTACCTCTAATATTATACACAACACAGTTAATCGGTGGTAGTCTGTATATGATAATATGCTAGGGTAGTGTCATCCAGTCGCTGCTATTCAACACTAACAGTAACTGTCTGCATCCAGTTGACATATAGTTAAGTAAATTACACCGGGTTTAAAATATGGTTTCGGGCGATTAATTTCATATGTCAGGCGAAATGCAAGGCCAGGATATTTTCCCTCTGTTTTATTGTTTCAGTGTAAAGTTATTTGGTAAACATTATAGTAATCAACATACCAGAGTTTTTTTTATTTGCGGTAGACATTTGCCTGCCTACAGGTTGGGGAAAACCAACAACTTAAGTATACGCAAACCCGCCTATTATACACGCCAGTTGGAGTATGGATTTGATACTAAAAATAACCCAAATCGCTTTAACAGTAACTTTTGCGATATATTATTAAAAATCGCATTAATTTAAGTCAAGGTAAACAATATTTTGCTAAAAGATGTATTGCATCTATTTTTGGTACTTTCCCACATGCAAATAAAGTTCATTTTTGCATTTGTATGATGTTTCATGACTAAATAAGTGCACAATCAATTTAAAAAAGTTAAGCTTAAAGTGATTTTGGCTATTTTAAGTAACAAATCCATACCCCAATTGGCGTATAATAGGTAAGTTTGCATATTAAACATATTTCCCCGACCTGACCTAACATCACTGTATCCAAAACGGGACACTTTTTACATAAATATCAATGTCATTTATACCATACTATCAATTCCAAAAATGTTTGTTCATTTTCCACAAATAGATACCATTCACTTTCATTTCTATAACAAGTTGGTATTTCCGAAGCGTGGTTCTATAAATAGAATGCAAAATACAATTAGGGTCACATAGACCCTTGAACAGGTACCAGTGTTACTGTACCCTGGAAGGGACACTTCTGTATTTTGGCCAAATAATCAATATCAGCAAAAAATTATACATAATTCATATATTTTATAGTCAAATGGGGTTCTGATTAAACTTCTTCTCCAAACTAGCATTAGTTTTCATGAAGTAGACTTTTGAAAATGATGTCAAAATAAATTGTGTTGAACGGCAACAAATTCACGACAGTTTTGTTTTGGTAATTATTCTTACCTTTTAAATTGTCCATGAAATAATAAACAGCAGCCAATAAGGCTTATATACAGTTAAAGTGTCATATAAGTATCATCAAGTAAAAACTGCATGCATAGAAGTACTTCGTTTCATTGCATTACAGTTTTTTGGGCCGTTTTGGGTTCAGTTCTGTTTTGGGTAAAGTGATGTTAGGTATTTCATCCAGACTGTGTCTAAGGAGGCAGTACCCAAATCGGATCACTTTTTGTAAAAATACTTATAATGTCAACAAAAGATGTAGCCTTAGAATAGAATATAGCCTGGCACCATTTTTTGTCTACAGATGATTAGTTTTTAAGTTCAATTAGCAATTAGCAATTTTTAAAAAATGGCGCCTGCGACGACTATGCGTCTATTTTGGACTTTAGAAATAAATTGACACTATTGAAATACTTTGTCTCATATGAATTCTAAAGGTCATCATAAAATGTTAATATGCTGACGAAAAAATATTAATTTGAAGTGTAAGATACTGCAAAATTCAAGCCTTGATCCGATTTGAGTCCTGACGTTCGCAAAAACCGGAAACGCTGATTGGTGACTTCAGAGCGTTCTATAGATATTTCAAGTGAGCCCCAGGTGCTAATTTTATTTATAAGAACACCCATCGATATTCTTCCTTTGATACAACCATAAATGAATATAATTCCTCCTCAGATTTTTCAATGAATAAATAAAAAGATGGTTTGGTGATCCAGTTTGGGTACTGTCACCTTATACAATTCCTCAAAATAGGAAAGGATCAAAGCAGTTTGGTACTCTAGAATCAAAAACATGTAAACTATGACCATTGTTGAACACAGAATTTTTGTGCACATACAGAACCTTGAATATTAAAAATAATGAAAAAATTACCTAAAAATGTACTCCCTAAAGTATCCATGTAGTCTCTATATTATGGAGAAAGCTGTAAGAAAATGCTTCAAATTTCCAGAGTAATGGCCTGTATTTCCATGGGACATATCCAGACTAATCATGAAGCTAACAAGGCTAAATCAAGTCTGATCTGACACTAGAGCGAGAACCTGTTTTGAACAGTGCAAAGTTAAAATCATAAATGCTATGTGTTTTTTTTTTCACTTTCATTTCAGTCAGCCTTGTTGGCTTTGAGCTCAAAGTGGAAATTGTGGATATTTGAACCATTTTTTCTTAGTTTTCTCGATAATAGTGACTACATGGATACTTCAGGAGTACATTTAAAGATTTTTTTCATTTCGTTATTGAAGGCTTGATACTTCAGGGGTTACACTCACTTTCGCTCTCTGCACCCTTTGAATATATCAAAGCAAAATTGAAGACACGAGGCTAGCTATTTCATTGGTCTCACATTTAAAAAAAATGTACATCGATGGATCAAACTAGGGAACGCTGTGGCCAAGTGGTTAAAGGGTCTGACATTCTGCTACCACTAGCTGTCCTCCACTGGGTCGGGGGTTCTAGGCAGGCCTATGTGGAGCAGTTACCAGTACTGGCCGTAGGTCGGTGGTTTTTCTCCAGGAACTCAGGCTTTCCTCCATCACTAAAACCTGGCACGTCCTTAAATGACCATAGCTGTTAATAGGACGTAAAACACAAACAAACCAAACCAAATCAAACTTGTCTTCTCGTCTCGTCCACAAGGTGGTGCACACTGGGCCTTTGATTTTTCTATGACATATTCCAGGGGTGCAGAGAGCAAAATTGAGCTTAACCCCGGGAGTATCGAGGATGGAAGACTGTGTGTTTGCACATAACTGCTTCCACAGTTCTTTACATTGAGGAAAAATGATGAGCATAGTTTGCTAAAATGTGAATTGTGATGCTAATCATTTTTTGAAAAGGATTGAGCTTGACAGATTCAAGGCCACATGGGCCAAGAGTGAAGTTTGTAAAAATATTTAATTTACTCAGTAAGACCAAAAAATGCCTAAAGTCATTATATTTAACCATAAAATTAAAATATAGTGCTTGGAAATTTGTAAAAAGAAAGGGCACAGAATACAGGTGAGTATTTGAATTCAAAGAAAAATGTTTAGCAAATATCTACATTGAAATGTACATTATTAAGCCAAAATGAACTGTTTGAACACAACCTTATCAGAATCCAGGATCCCAAGAAATGCATTGTAACTACTCAAAGTCTTCACCAACTTCTGTGTTCAATAATAAATTTGAAAGAATTGAGTTCGATGGTAATTCACGTAAGAGTTATTTCCCTTGATGTTAATAAAACTTGTGTAATATGCAAATTAGTGCAAGCTGCTAATCTTCACTTTTGGAATGTATTTGGTTACAGTAGATTTAATTCAATGTTGTGAGTGGGAAGAATTGAGGATACACCCATGAGAGCACCAGTCGTGCTGGTAGTCATCACCAGGAGTCCGGGATTTGCGACAGCTTATGTTGTATTGCTCAATTATAGTTGCATTCCCTCTAAATACATGTGTTTATTTGTACGGCAAGTTTCACTTGTTTTCTTCCTAAAATATTACCTAAATCTATCAAACTCATTCAACCTGAGAAAGCGAACTAGCCTCCTGTTTTTTGCAAGTCCTAAATATGGAAATGTTATTTAAACAAAACGGTTCAGCGATACATGTCTATTGATATGGGTAATGTTTAGCAGTAGACGTATTGTAGATTTGTATGATGGTGATACGAGATAAATGAGTGTGTAGGGAGACACTGGTCTGCGTGATGGAGGGTCTGCCTGGTGAAGAAGCAGTGTTACGTTATTATAAGATCAATACATACATTACCACACATTAATCAGCATGTAACTGTTGTAACAGAGCTTTAATTGTGTTCTGGTACTCCTGGTGCACATGTGCAAATCTAACAGAAATACAATATTTGATGGCTCTACTTGCTGCCCTCGTCAAGTATTGCTCACAAGATGTGATGGGCCTACATGTTGACCTTATCTCATAGAATATGCTGCCATTTCACACTGTCTACAAGATAGAATGGCACTGAATGCTGCCTTCCCCTTGCAATGCTTACAAGATACCTTGGCCCTGACTGCTGCCCTCACCTAACAATGCCTACAAGATACCTTGGCCCTGACTGCTGCCCTCACCTAACAATGCCTACAAGATAAGATTGCCCTGACAGATGCCCTAACCTTACAATGCCTACAAGATATAGTGGCTTTGAATGTTGCACTTACCTTAGTGGCACTGCGAACAAATTACATGTTTACAATGGCTCTGGGCATTGCTGCCCTAACCTTGCAATACCTACAAGATATTCTGAATGCTAGCTCTGCACAGAGCCCTCGTTTTACAGTTCATTCTATAACTTAAAGAGTCTGCAGCTTTACTTTCTGGACATTAACTTCCCTAAGGAATTGTTGAATTCACCTTAACTTGTGGTTTGCAATAATAATTTCAATGAAATATTGTTCACTATAAGTTCAAAATTGAGTAGAAGCTGTTCTTTCTCAGTTTTGATTGGTCAATGATTTCCAGACAATGTCTTCCCAGAAGGATTTCATTCACTTGAAAAATGGCTTTTTGCATTTAGGATTACCAGAAATCATCTGCTGCATCATTTGCAACAGTGTGTTATTTTCTACTGTTTGGCCCAGTATGAACTTATTATTAGTTATATAGTGATCATGATAGACCATTCAGAATGTTGGATAGATAAGCCTTTCACAGTATAATGTATCGACAGGCCTTTCAGTCTTTATTGTTTTTTGTACACATCTACTTCTTTGTGGTTTAAGAACTTTTGTAGCTGTTATTGACAAACCAATCTATGAGTCTATACATTAAGTAAATAACATCTGGTGTTTTCGAGTGAATTAATCAGTTACATGTTTTACTACTTGAACATATACATGTTGTAATGTTGGTAGAACATCTCACTGTTATGGTATACATTGTATTGGATGCTATTTTGTAATGTGGTTGGATGTTACAGTGGATGTTTTTGTAATATTGACCCCACCATTGATCTACAAAATCAGTAAATATGACTAAGTGCCTATTAATAGGTTCAGTATTACATGGTTTAAGTCTCATAAGAGGATGTTGCTAGACCATTTATACTCCTGGTACTTTTTTTGCAGCCAATATGGTTTAGTCTAATCAAATCTTAACAAGATGACTGCAGAGCAAACTTGCTAAGCCAACATGTCAGAGCTCTAGCTGTATGTATGGAGATAGTTGGGGAGATTCCGACACATTGTTTTAGCCATGAACACTGCAGTGTGCAAGCTTGGGATATTGATCGGCTTCTTGTGACGGTGCTGAATTGTGGACTCTAGTGATTTGTAGCACACAGGCTTATATACCCCTCAGTATCATTTTGTTATGAACAAAACTGTTTTAATGAAAGACTACGGTTGCTTGAGGACTGTTCAGAAGGTTACACTCCATCTCCTGGGGACTTAGATACCTGGTATCGTTGTGATAAACATATAGTGTACTGTAGGCATTCATAAAGGACATGTACAATCTACTAATGAGAACCTGATGACAGAACTGTGCTTTGTACAGAATCTTCAAAGGATAATGTGCAGTACATGTAGTGTAATGGTCCATTTCTTTTGTCTCCATACACTATAAAATATTACTTACTGCATCCCCTGATAATTAAGCAGGGAGAAGAGGGGTATCTTCTTTCTTTATGTGTAACACACATAAACATGGCACAAGATATATCCTCAGCTGGTTTTGCGCCTCTGTCTATGTGTAGTGTTACTATCCATATATTTAAGTTTGAAGTAGAACCATATTTGTCTTTCTGATGGATTGGATGATATTTTGGATGATTCATTGATTTTATGATGGATGATATATAATTTAACAACATAAGTGTAATACTGATCACATAACCAGAAAAAATTCTAAGAAAGAAAAACTGAAATTGCTGCTGATGTACAGTTGAAGCTGAGGTATAAACTACACAAACCTTTTCAGTAATTGTGATGAAATGGCAGTCATTTGCTTTTTTGTAATTCTCCCCTAATTTACTAGCATTGTCTTGACGCTCGGGGAGAAAATAGAAACATAAATTATGGAAGACTGACGGCAGCAGAAACAGGAGAGCCTCCGGGGAGTTTGATAGAACCAGTGGCCTTTGTCACATAAGGAGTATCGTTTACGTACTTATGATTTCATTATTGACTTATTATTTTACATCTCGGTGCCTCACATCAGCAGTTGGAGAGTGTCTCTAGGGGCAGGCCTGTGTTACCGTTCTTCCTTGCATGCTTAGTAGCTGCTACTTCTACAATTGATTTAAGTAGCTCAACACCATCCACAGATTTTACCTTCTGCCAAAATCGTGAGTTGACATGCAACCTCCCTGAACATCTTTTTTAAAGCACCATTATAACGGGAAGAGTTGTGTGCTCCTATATACAGCTAGAGGCAAGCTGTCTCGTACATTTTGTATGTGTACACATATTCTCAGGAAATCATTTACTGGAGTTTCGTTTCTTCCTAAAAGCTTTTGTCATGCTTTCTGTTCTGCAGAGAACTCCTCCATGTAAGGTTACTTCCTTTGTGTTGGTTTTGGCTGTTTTGGAGCACAGTACAGTATGTTATCGCTAGCTTGCTTCTGACAATTCTACCACTCGGCACTTGGTGCTGTCAGGATGTCGTACCAACAGTACCCTTGCAATATGGTTTATTGATGACGATCATATTGATGTAAAATTCATCACTGTTCATTTTGTTCCTTTACATTTTCAATTATCTGCCATAAGTAGAGGAGGATACAAACCACAAGTTAATTCTGTACGAATTCTGTTTATTACCACAAATTGTATTGAAGTGAACTGTAACATGTAATGAAAGTTGTGATGCTTCCTGTCTGTTACATTACTAGCGTGAAGCCTGGAGTGAAATATACAAGTTGTTAAGAGACCAGAGTTGGTGCGTCGCTGTTGATTAAAAGGGTCAACAGGCGATGTTGCTTGGAAACACTTCTAGGGATTGGCGTTATAATTGCACCTTTCACCGAAGTAACCTCGGGACGAAGCTGTCTGGCAGCTAATTGTGGAAATAATGACGTGCTGTCTAACCGGTGGGACTTATTTGACAGGTTCAATTGTGATGACCAGCTCCGCAACAAAACACAGCTAGGCAGTTCCGCTATCATGGTAACAAATGTTAATTTAGCATTGTCAGGCAGGTAAGGTGAGAACACATTTAGCTAACCTCAGAACAATTACCTGATACTTGCCATATACAGCAGATCTCAGATGTATCCCATACTTGCTTGTATATCTAGAGTTACCTGATACTTGCAATACTGCAGAGGTTATACAATACTTGCTATGTACAGGAGAGGTACCTGATGTATAGTTACCTGCAGACCTGGATCTAGCGGTACCTTATACTTTACATAGAGTAGAGGTAACTGGTACTTGACATACAAAATCTGAGATACCCAATACTTCCATACTGCAGAAGTACCTGTTCCTGGTCTACAACTATCAGATGTACTAGCTGATGTACATGTCCAGCATCAACTACTGCTATGCAGTCGAGTGCAGATTCTCCAGGGGTATGACCATCACAAACTGGTAGCTATATAGTGCCACAACGTCCTCAGTGCCAGTAGATCTATAGATGAATCGTTTGTAGTGTGGATTATAAAGGATAAACTGACCAGAAATTATTACATATTTGTTACGTGTATGATGTAAGGTCGACATTACTGCTAAAGAAATAAGATGGAACTGTGCTTGTTCTGATTGGCATTGTGTAGATGTTTTATACTATTGGATAATAATCGGACAGAAAGATTTCTTCAACAACAACTTACCCAAAGGAAGGTGTGTATATATTTAGATCACCATATCAAATACATGTATGTATAGTTTGTGGTTAGAAATGTTAGTGACCGTGAAAGCATACACTGTTTTTATCCACCAATAAGCCCATGCCTGATAATAATATCTCTCACAGTTCAGTAGAAATGCAGAATGAAGTCTTAGGGTCATATATTCAACATATCTTTCCAGTAAATCTTTAATTGTAACAAAACTGATATCATATAGACAAGTCTCAGGATAACTTGGCAAAATGATCCTTCTGTGTTTTATTAATATGAACCTCTTTAGGTGGGTATCAAGATCCCTTGTACAGTAAATATAAAACCTTGTTATACTGCCACCACTTGTCTCGTGAAACCTGGGCGTAATAAAGGGGTTTGGCGATTAAAGAAGGGAAATGTTTTAAGGAATTCTGAAGAAAATAAGAAAAAAGGACGCTGGAATATGTTGGCGGAAAACATGCTTAAGGTGGCAAATACTTAATGTAACGGGGCATTATATCAAGGTTTTATTGTATGCTTATACTTTCTGCAAGTTTGCTGGAAATAATTTTCAAAATATTCTAACTCCCTTAAAAGAACATAACTTAAATTTTATAGGAAAATATGTGTTCAATGTATAAAGTAGGAAAGTGGTAGAACTAACATATCTTCCTGTTAACTTTTATGAGGTTTATTTTATTGCAATAAATGTCTTTCTTTATTACAAAACAATTCTCACAAAATTTCATGGTACAAAGAGTGAAATCAGTTGAAGTATCGTTATAATGGCGTGATCGAGTGCTGCCAGGAAAGGTCAGCATCATTAAGGCAGTTTATGTGTTGTAATTCACATACAATTACAAGTTTTCAAATTTTTTAGTATTAAACAAGACAAAATATAAATTCAATACTACATATATATAAGAACAAGGTAAAACAGAACATCGATGACTATATTCAATTTAGTGTAATTTAATTGCTACTGACAATGCAAGAATGAATCACTTCAATATAATCCAATAAGGGGATACACATGTATAGATTTCTTATATTTGTGTAATGCTTAATACATGGAGTTGAATGAGTTCAGGAACATTTTCTTTGTAGCTGATTAGAAGGAAACAATCTAATATTGGGTTGTTAGTGATTATTTGCTTGGCGTCTGACTGGCAACGTTTAGTACAGTCCATCCAGTGTAGATCATATTGTGATGTTTTGATGAAATAGGGGAATTATCAATGTTCAGCAATTCTTTGATCTTTAATAGTTAATAATCCGTAACCATTTAATGTTGATATCGGGAAGAATATCCAAAATGAAATTTTATTTGTATGCTGCCCAAAAACAAGGAAATAATGTAATCAAATTTGTACAATGTAGATCTGTTGCAGATCATTTGTAATAGGACCAAAGATCACAGGGTAATTTACTGTGCAGACCAAATCCTTTATGTTTTATACCTCACTGCTATGCTGTGGACCGAATGCTATGTAGAACTTGGTGTACAAATCTATAAGATCCTATCATGTACTATATATCATGCTGCAGACTACATCCTTTATATTTGTATCATGTTGATCTTTTGATAAAAAACTTAACTTGTAAGTTATTTTGCAGTTACGCAACTACCGTAGATTGTCTGAATTAAGCATGTTACTTTCGGTGGGTATTTCTATTGATATGGGGATGACTACAGTTCATGTATTTGGCATGCTAATTAAAAGGAGCTCAAGGCTTGGGGAAATTTGATCCTTAAAAGCCTTCCTCAATTTACATGTCTTTTCTGTATTAGAAAGAATTTATCAAAAGAGTAATACATGTCTTTTCTAGAAAGTCATTCTCGATTGAAATGTAGCAGGAAGTTTTTCGGAGAATGAGAAATTAAAGTAGATTGAGTGGGTGTTTCAGGGGATCTCTTGGGAAGATTAAATGTAGTGTGGGTGTTACTGTGATAGATAACCAAATGTAACATTCTTCTTTGTTACCAGGTGGTATGTACTACTGTATTGAGGAATAATTCGCCTTTTTATTTAATATATCTAACTTTTAAATCCTTTAATTCATTCATTGAAAAACTGTTTAAATGATTTTTATGTTAAAATTTCTATCGAATCAGAATAAAAACATGTACATTTATCTACATATATTTAAAGTTTTTGACAGTATTATCTTGTTACCAACTGTGGAAATGAGGTGGGAAAGGCTCTAGGTACAGAGACCTGGCTCATTGGTACATATATAGGTGTAGGGTCTTCGTTATTAATGTATCTCAAGCAGACTCGGTCGTTAATGTATAACACATTGAAATATTACATGACATCACCGTTATACACTTGATGGTTTCTTGCTTCCTGGAAAAAATAATCTTGATAGCATCTAGTACTTTTACTGGTGCCCTAATTTGTCTGGTGTCAATAATATAGTGTACCGAAGGAAATCCAAATTCCGGCGAATAACCATTACCAGTTACTGATAACCATAGCAACGTTCAATTACCAGGAACTGCGAGTTTGAATTCTTGTGTAATGTCCACTTACAGGGTTCGCTAGTACAAACAATAGCTGGATTTAAGAGACTGTGTTCTTTAATTTACTCCGTAACAATGACAACCTTCATCCCATTGGTTGGTCTGTTTAACCTGAGTTATCGATCGCCCACTCATAGCAGGTATTATCCCATTACAATGATTTTTCTATTATATTGTTAATTACGCTAAAATATAGCTTTCTGTTTTCCTCACATCATATTCATTGATTTAGTTTCAATGTCCTTAAGTTATCCTTGCGGTATAGTATGGCTGCACAATTAGGCAGATAAAGATATGAAAACTGTTTCCATGTTTTTGTGCATAGACAAAACTTGCCATTGCAATTACAGGTGTTCGCGTGTATAAAACAGTTGTTTTCGTGATCAAGATTGATATAGGGGGTGCAATGTTTACTTCTTTTAGATTGGCTACCAATGATATAAAGTCAGCCACAGTAGCCAACATCACTATTAACTATCCAAAAACACATTTATCAAAACTGACGCAGTTCATGGAAAGTCAGAATGGGTGCCTGTAAGATTTATCTTCAGCCTGCAGTGCAGGTCCCACGTAAACTTGTATTCGACATGCAACAATCCAGGTGAACTATGTCAAGACACATCATCCATTTTGAAATGGAACTGGTGCCATCAAACGGATTCTTATTCTCATTTTACATATTGGGTCACTGAGTCACATCACTTAATGGGACCAGCCTGAGAAAGACATTGTTCAATTTTGGAAAATGTATAAAAAATCTCTAAGGGTACCACAGAAAAAGTTACGGTATGGAAGTAACACTGTAGACATACTTGTTTATTGGGCCCAATGTATACAATTTTAAACTTCCAAGCCAGGATCTGATGAAAATAGAGGTCTGCTAAATAATACTGACCAATCAGCTGGCGTCTGGCATCTTTATGTAATTCCGTTGTTGGTACAATGGTAAATGCCTATGATATCAGCCTAAAAAATGAGCGATTCATGTTTGTCCTTGTATCATTTAAGTGTGTTTTATGTTTTAAGTATTTGCATTGACTGTAAAGTTTGTGTTTTTATAAAGATGTAAATTGGAGGCAAAAGAGTGATTAAATGCAAAAGGTAGTTAAGTGATCAGATTCAGGCCAATTTGCCTATGTCCTGTCTGTACTCTACCTATATTGGATATGAAAACAGAACACAAATGATGTTATCATCTGGATATAAAATTCAAGTGGCTTTGTGTGGTGAGCATGCTTTAACTGAAACATCGTATTTGATCTGGTGCTTTACGTTACAAAAATCACCTTTTAACTGTTTTTTCCTCATTCAAGGGGATTTCACTTTTCGGCCTACCTACTGTCGAGATTAAGAATGTTATTGGCTACTTTGTCCTGGCATTGTTCCGACCTGTCAACAAAGGTACCACTTTTGTGACGTTAGGGAGGCTGTGCTCTACAATTACTGGTAAGCTAAAGAAGCTTCATTAATTGAGATTTATTGATATTTTTTTCCCTCTAGCTCTACACCAACTGAATTAATAAACACTGGAGCAAGGGCGTATTTGGAAACTGGTTTTTCTCACAGTATAACAAATGTACAATCACGGGGTCCTGAATGTGGCGACGGAAATATCCACTCCTCCTCTGTTCTCTTTACAAATCAGATACGAAAAAATTATTGTGATAAATGGTAGATACCATTGTGGAATTGATGGCCTCTGCAGGCTGCGACTCCTCATCTATCAGGGACGGGAATGATGGGGACTCGTGTGGCAGAGCTGTAATTTCCCTCATTACCGGCCTGAAGCAGACTAGAATTCACTATCAACCTGTGATGGTGTTAATTTTCCTCAAGAAAACACATCAACTTTCTACATGTGGGCTTTTTCATACTGATTTTTGTTCTTTTCCTATTTCCTTAATGTATTTACCCTTTGCCACACAAGCTGGAGCCTCACGGCCAAGTACGGTGGCGTGGCCGACGCTGGAGGTAATTCTGTGGCAATGGTCAATCCAATTTAGCCACTTCTACCTTGTTAAGGAACACCTAAAGTCTCCTCTTCCCAGGCGTTCTGTCATAGGTTATTGTGTGATGTGCGTCTACAACCATGCTCACATGACATATATCCATCCGTCAACCGTCTCCTGTGTACAACCAGACTGCTTACAGTCTTACCCCGGTATATATATATAGACACTCTTAAATCCAGCCATTCGTCTAATTTTGTCACAGCTATTGCCTGTTGGCTCAATGTAGTTACATTACAAAAGGCCAATTGGCAATATCTGGAAAGGTCTTAGCTTGTCTTTATTCAGTTGTAACGAGCACAACGTATGTGATGATTGTGTCGCATATTAAGGAAACGGAACAATAGTTTTTTTTCTCGAAAAACCAAAATGTTATGCATCCATGTATTTGTATGTAATATAACATGTATGTAATGTAAATTGCTTTAGTTTTTTGACATTCTGTAATAATTTTTGAGTCGGTTCGCAAGGAGACTCATTTGGGAATTTAAATCTACAGTGAATATCTATTCTGTTGATGGTTACTATTAATATTACAAAAAGCATCTTCTTTATCTTGAATTCCAATAAAATTTGTATTCCCAGATAAAATCTACAGGCATGCTGTGTAAGTGGAAATATGTGTGTGTTGAAAGGTTTGCATTGTGATTCTTTAAACTGATCATGATGTGGACATTTTAGCATTGGCAGTAGTTTTGAAATCTAATTATAAACCTGTATATATATAATCTACAAAGAAATGCTTGCCTTTGGATATTTTCGTGTGAACAAAAAAAGATAAAGAACAGGACAATAAAAATTAAGAGTGATAATAGAGATTCTAAAAAAACACAGGAAACTCACTTTAATTTTGATCCATTCTGCAGATTTAGTCCATTCTAACAGGATGAAAAACCCAGCCATTCAAGCCTCCATAGAAAACAATGCAATGTACCAAGATATGTAAAAAATTCTGATAAGTGTTTCCAACTGCCTTAAATTTTATTGTTTCAATAAATACTAAAAAGAGTGTTGATTTCTTCAGCACTAAGGCAGACATACTGTTTCGCTTGTTGAATAATTTTGGTATTAACTTAACAAGATAATTTATGTTCATCCGTATATAATATAGAACCTATGGTGAATTTTTCCTTGCAATTAATATATTTTAACTAATCTTTGCCAGAAACCTGAAAATATGAGGTGGGGTTTGGGGAAAGACTGCCAGATTTCATTATTCAGAATACTACTTTGATGTCACGTAGATATGACCTTGAACGATTATAAAGACTTAATCTCTAATCTGCAATGCATATAAACAAGATAAATAAAAAATCCTATATAAATTTGAGCTTTAATAATCAAGCCACTTTCTTTCCTCAGTGAAAGTGGTAGGCTATAGTAAATTGGCTGGATGATACTTGGACGTAGCTGTATAACTGGTAGACAAAGGGAAGTCTGTCTCCTCCCATCACTGGCTAGGCATGCGCAGTGCAGGACTGGTGATGGCTTGTTTAAACCAGGCTCAATTGTAGTTACTTGATTTAGATGTGTCTGTATGCCTATTTTAGTTTTCCTTTCCTACAAATAAACTGTTTATCCATGGTTCATGAAGATCTAAACATGTGCCTATTCTTTCATGTACACCATAAAATGGGCTCACAAAAAACAGATCCCAAGTTTCCCCCAATAATTCATGATGTAAAACACATAGAATTGATCCATTTATTGTATCATAATACAGTATTGCATTCTGCATTGAAACTGTGTTAGTGTGTTGCATGTACTGGACAAATAAATTGCGACTATCGCGTCCATAACTTTCCAATGTATTGGTTGATGTATCAAAGAAGATTGCCAGTCATTGATGCAATACTGCCTTCATTCAGCGAGGACAGATACTACTCGCTGCAAAATGTGGAAGAGAAATAGAACAAATTGATAGACACAAAATAAGATAAAAGAGTTATTTAATGTTTCTATAATAAGTTCTGATGATCTGATGAATAGGGTTTGGTGAAGGTCCTCCATTGGTTCCTCTAGATTCTTCATTAGCCATGGCCAGTGGCACAAACCAAAATTTGTGGGCAAATCGGCTCAGAATCATGATTTATGAATCCAATTTTGCCATAGGTCTGCATTCATGGTCTGTAGTCAGCAGTTTTCTTTGAGAAACTATATATAACCATAAGATCTGGAATCATGCTCTTAGTATGTATTTACTAGAGTGAAGGACTACTAAGTTTGGCCAAATCAATTATCTTAAGGAGGCACGGTAGTGCAGTGGTAGGACGCCGGGCTCGTGACCGAAGGGTTGTGGGTTCGCGCCACGGCACGGAAATGTGTTGTATCTTTGAGCAAGATACTTTACTCCGCTTGTTCCAGTCTACTCAGCTGTAAATGAGTACGTGGTTGG
>JAUMHH010176841.1:0-15474 GCA_032359455.1 Chlamys rubida
ACGTCATGTAAATACCACCCTTTTATTTGTTCAATTATGTGCACATTGCTTGCTTAAATGTATAAAAGTGATTGTAAACCTTTGTTTTTTGTTTTCACAATTATAACCATTACTATTACCATATGTTGTAAAGCGCTTTTAAGAGTAATTTTACAAATTATATAGGGCGCTATATAAATGTTGTATATTATTATTATCTATATTATTTATCATCTAAATTATAGAGCTGAATCATAACGTAACGTATTCTTTGTTTAATTTTGACCACATTGTAAATTGACGCTGTGCTATACAGACCGAGGTCACAAACCCATTCCTGTTAGGTATTACCGTTGATAACGTCATTGTGTGATCACGGTATATTTCTTCTTCTTCTTCTTCTTCTTTAGGGTGCAGGGGCTGCATCAATAATGATGATTATGCCCTCGATGTTATGTGTAGTAACGAAACGTGTTTGTTTCCTCTTCAGCTACCGTATACCTGTCATCGTTATTCCTCCAAATTTATGACGACTTGTCATGTTTACATGTGCCACCATTAACCGCGTTATAAAATATTAAGACTTGCCGTGTTATTATGTGCCACCACTAACGCTTTATAAAGCATGACGACTTGTTGTAATTACATGTGCAACCTCCAACCACGTTATGAAACATTAAGACTTGTCGTAATTGCATGTGCCATCTCCAACCACGTTATGAAACATTAAGACTTGTCGTAATTACATGTGCCACATCCAACCACGTTATGAAACATTAAGACTTGTCGTAATTACATGTGCAACCGTTAACCACGTTAAGACTTGTCGTAAATGTATGTGCCACCACTCACCACGTTATGAAAAATTAAGACTTATCGTACAACCCACTGCGTTATTAAACATTAAGACCTGCCATGCTCACACATGCAACCATCACCCGCGTTATAAAAGATTAAGACTTGCCGTGTTTACACATGCCACCACTAACCGCTTTATCAGATGATCAGGGTACATGTAACTAAAATTCGATTAAATCCAGAGAGAAAAAAAATCGGACTAGGAAAGGACGTGTTGCTTTGGAATTTACACGATATTAGTATGTGCAAATTTGCTGAACAAAAAGAAAGAAATAGTCAGTTAAACAATGCGATGCGCTTATATATGCATCTTTGTTTAATTATCAAGAGTTAGGGAAATACACATAACTATTTATGGTTTCTATACTTTTTAAAGTCTACATTAGAAACAAATCAGGAACGTAGCATTTATTCCCATTTATTTGTGCCCTATCGTTAGCTATCTTTATCGTGGTGGTCGGTTGGCGTAGCGGGTAGAGCACTCACCTTTCCCAAAAGAAAAAAGTCCGGGATTTGACTCAAAGATTAGGCATGAAAAATAATTGGGTCATCTGCCCGTTCATGTTGGCTTTCGCCGGTCACTCTGGTTTCCTCCCAAGTTAAGAACCTTAGCGCGCTTTAATCAGGGGGTAAACAACAGTGGTTAAAATAAGATTTAATACTTTTTTCATAATTGCTGTAAACAAATATGCATTGAGATAATAGTAATACTATTACCGACTGTTGGCTTTCGTAATAAAAATGTATGTATATTAAGATGGACAAATATAAACAATACAAAATGCCATGTTTGAAATTAATTAAACTATATAAACACTTAATCACTATTTCGGAACACATGTGCACGATGAATACAAATTACATTGTGCCCCTACTATGAACCCTCATGCTTAAAAAATGGGTGTTTAGACAGTAATAGGTAATGTTTTGTATTCAATACATGTAGCAATTAAACATTGATACTGTACACAACAGCTTCCTGTCATTTTCTTTTCGGATTGGCGTCAATTGCCGTCGTCGCAATTGCAATTAAACTTTGATGCATGTGATATTGTTAATGATAAAAGAAGTATTGCATATTAAACTACAATGCCTTCAAACCATCAACATGTGTTTCATGTACCGATACCTGCTGTTATGTATTAACGTAGTTGGTAATTAGTTGTTTAACTAAATATAACGTATAACAGGATGCGTAAATACTTAAAATGAGCATTTCGATGTCTCAAAGTAAACAAATTGTAATGCAATCTTTTGAACCATTCCTGTATATCACGTTTATTCAACAATTCTTTGTCAAATTGTTGCATACTGCTGTTTTCTCAGAATGTTTGGTAACTGTTGTACACATGCTATGCAAAGTGAAACACATGGTAATCAAAACTTTGAAGGATCACTCCAAAAAAACAAAAAAGAAAATTTGACTTTAAAATGTTTATTGAATTTTTAAAATCGAATATATTATATAATAAACGTCTGTCAATTTCAATCAAAAGTGTGGCTCTGTTTGATATAAAGGCGCTGTTTCAAGCATTACAACCAGTCGTGAACACATTAATCAGAAGTGTTGACTGGACGCTGCAGACATTGATCACGTGAGTTGTTTTGTTTTTCACTAATTCACTGCGTTGTTAATCCTACGTATTCACAATTACACTATTTTATAACTGTAGAAGTCGAAATATTATTTAAGTAGAAAAAAATACTTAAATCTATACTTTCAAATTGTCGTTGGTTGATGCAACATTTGATGTTGGAATAAATATTTAGCTTTTCCCCCCGATTTTCTCAAGAAGTATTGTATTTTTGTACTAGTGTTGGTTTATATTATTATCAAATCTGATTAATTTTCTGTGATTTTATGCCCTTTTTTTTGTTTTTGTTTTTGTTTTTTAATTTTACATCTTTTTTTTAGTGGGAGGGGTATACGCATTCACTTTTGTATTTTCATTAATATGTAACTACTTCCTGTATGTATTCACTACTTTTAGTCATATTTTAAATCGGTTAATTTACTTGTATTCACGTTTGCAAGATGAATTCTTCACTGTAATTATCATTTTGCTACTAACCGACCGAAGGGATAATATGCGGTAACATCAGCATATTATATAAGTAATAACTGGTTTTAATGCTACAGCTGTCTGTACGTTGTAATGTAGTATTGTTTCTATTTGTTGGTAAATGTTTAACTCCGTGCTGTTTGTTTTGATTTGAAATTGTTCATGTTTCTGTGTCTTAATAAAGGGCGGATTGTGTCGAACATTTGCACTGTCGCTTATACTACTTTAATATATAATGTTTCACGTTGATATATTTAACGTGCAAGAGTTCAGGTTACTGAACCGCAGGAAGAAGTCTTCTAAGCGCTCATTGGTTTTAATTGGAGAAATGCGGCTAATGTATAGAAGAAACGCACATGCGCATAGAGTCCATTTTGATTAGGTGACGACGACAAAGACAGCAACAATTAAAAGACTTGCAGTTTGACGATCTAGACGAAGATAATTTTAAATCGATCGAATCATGGATGATGCTATTTTAATTGTTCATTTTGTATAGTGGGGAAATGTTTTCATTTACTTATTTTGAAAGCCTGGTTGTGCCATTATTCAACCGAACCGTATGTCATACAGTATCCAGAACAAGTCATTTGTTTCATGAAAAACAATGAGAATGTGTATCCCAGATATCCATAAAAAAATAATGTATACAATTATGGCATTAAGTTGGTGTCTGAAATTGATATAAGAAACTTACCGGTATGATTCATACCCTTGCCCTTTCTACTTCCGCGAGATTACTGCTGTCAACAAGATATATCATCTGTTTGAATTTTATAATGACTGTACCTAATAAACATTGTAGCGAACCTGACTTTTCGAACTTATTTTTGCATATTTTTAACATTTTGTTTATAATAACCTGCCCTTTTTCGACATAGCGATGACCTAATAACGTTCTATTAAAATATTCACAGTCCTGTTTTTGACAGTAATGAAGAATCAATAACCTGATGAATACCGCGTTAAATGAAATTCGGTGAAAAGTACATAATTTAAATAATGTGACTGCTGCCTTGTCAAAACTTACAGATAATTAGTGTCAAACCTTCTTGGAAATGAATTCAAACAGGACAGGGAATTTGTAATGATTCATTAAAATATGTAAGAAGACGCCATTACGATTAATTTCTTTAAATTAAAGTAAAGGTCAATTGTTGTTATATAAATATCATATATATATAGGAAATTAGCTAATTTGATTGAAATGCTTAAGACCTGATGATGTTTTAAGGGACGCGAGAGACAACAGGAATTATCACAACAAAACAGAGGTATAGTACAGAATTTTTGTTATTTATGATATATACACTTTATATTTTCCGGATTTAAGGAAGTTATATCGTTTTCAATTTTGTTTTGTAATTGACATTTATCCTACAAGTTCACAGTCGAATGCGATACATTTCTTATCACATAAAATCAATGTCCATTAATAAAACACGAAAAGTAGCCAATTCCATAATAGTATTGATCTACTTGAAAGTATAAAAGCTTATCATATTCATTCAGACAAGGATTTTGATATCTATAGCATAAAACAGCTTTACGTTAAAAGTTGTAGTCCTCTTATAAGATATAGTAGACAAATGGAATAAAGCGCGTCTTTAGTCACCTAACAGTACTGTACTGATTACTCTGAGCAGAACGCAGTGAAATGTCTAAATTTATATTTTGTATGTGTTTTGATAATAAATTTGTATTTAAGATTTACCATT
Source organism: Chlamys rubida (assembly GCA_032359455.1). Classification (NCBI taxonomy): domain Eukaryota; kingdom Metazoa; phylum Mollusca; class Bivalvia; order Pectinida; family Pectinidae; genus Chlamys; species Chlamys rubida. The sequence goes on from JAUMHH010176841.1 coordinate 4,619, forward strand.
TCATCTAGAGGTTTTAGACAGATTATCAATAAATGAAGCAGCCATAATCGACCAACTTTCTTCAACATCATGATTGTTATGATTCCACCACCAGCTCTCGTGATTAATGACCTCATTAACCACAGCGGACTTATGTAGGTTTATATTATGTTAATGCAGAACAATTATAAAGATTGAAGTGCCATTTGGGTCAAATGTTTTATCAATTTAGGAGTCATGTGCAATGTCCAATATATATCACATTCGTTTTTTGGCGAGAAACATATTATCATCAAATATATGAATTCACGGTAGTCATAATATTATAATCACATTTTATCGTCTTTGGTCACTCAACCTAGTGCGTTTGTATAAATTCGTTTACATATGATAAGATAGGCAAAACGTTAGTAACATTAACAAACTTACCTTTACACTTCCCTTTCTTTTGAGTTTGAAATATTATTTACTGCAGCATATATAAATATAACAACGTACTTATCGAATTCCTATTGATGATAAGGATTTACAACGATAAGGATTTTAAACCTGCCTGACTTGCTTATATTCCGAAACGTCACAATAATCAGTATAAACAAACAGTCTATTTCTGGCTCATTTTCTTGCCTCATCAAGCCAATATTCAAATCATTTTACTACTAGATCTTAAACTAAGTTTCACATTGCAAAAAGACACTTACCCTTCCATTACACTTGGTCTCTTTTTCAGGGTCTCCATGTAAATAATTCGTTCGTTCGTATGTGTTTAAAAGAGTTTGACCAACAGTGATGTTTTAGATTTACTTAATGATACAAGATTACGATCATCTATGTACTATTTATTACCATCTATGGTTAGTATTATCAACAATAATTGAAAAAAAGGTGAAGGTTGCTAAATATATGAGAAATTGGAAAATGATTTGGAATTGGAATAGGAAAGAATTGCCATCAAATGATGTTTATTTTATTCTCAAATTAGAAAGTCTGCAAGTGTCAGGTGTTGCAGATTTGCTTCTAAGGATATAATCACTTTCCAATTATAAGCACTACACATAGGGGAATTGTCCGAAGTAAAGATATCGTACATGTATTTGCAGGAAAACGTACCATTTTAGTGTTATTGAACACAATAGGCTGGTGTTAACAAGAGCATTGTCTGTAAAGTACTATAAAACCGTGAAAAAACTTTTATTTCTTTACGTTTTTGTTGGTGACAGGGAGCCTTTAAATGCCTTCAAATTTTCGAAAGTGTTGTATGAGATTTAACTGAAGTATTGTTATTGGCGAACTTTATAAAGTAGTGTGTAGATGATAAACAGATTATCTTTGTGTTTTCGGGGTTTGTCGTTCTCTTCGTTCACATCCCTGCAGTGGCCTCTCGATTTAATCGATCTAATGCGAAAACGTTCGTGCGACAAATCCCAAAACTCAATTGGTTGTTAACTTGGTTAATTATTCATTTGTTTTATCAAGCTCATTGATGTACATTGTAATATTCCTATTCATTAAACGATTTTATATTGATTCCATTATGTATTCCATGTATTATATATAGATGTGTCTCATAAGTAATAACTACATTTATACATAATGTAAAGGTCTTATATATATAAAACATAAAACACATTAAGCAATAAAGATCTTTAACTTTAACCAGGTTGCTTCCCTTTAATCATATAACAGGTGTTTGTAGTATCCTTATTATACATGTTCATTTTTTTATTTTCTTTCGTGTTGATCTCTTCTATTGACCTCATTTACACTGTATTTTTGTGTTCGTCTTTTATCGTTAAAAATAATGTTTTTTCTTTAATAATCGTTTATAATTTACATTGTTATAAAACTGTTTTTATGTGTGCTTTATTTTTGTTAAAACCATTATCCATCATATTTTTTATTGTTTGTTAACTGATATTGTTATATAACTATTGTTTCTGTGTGCTTCAGTTTTGTTAAAAACAATATTTATTATAAATTGTATTTGTTTGTTTAATGACTTCGTTTTGTAGCTATTTTAAGTGGCTTCTTTTATTGTTGAAAACAATATGCATCATAAGTTCATTTTTATCATTTTTATGTGAAAATACTGCGGTCGTATAACGATAACTGAATTGCTATTTCGGGAACTGATTCATTACAATAACTAGAACACGTACACGTGTACACTGGATGTATATATAAAGAACTTGATGACGTAAACAATATACAGTTTCTATTCACCTCGATGCTGGTTTATAATAAGACGTTTTTGTTAATGTTGCGAACGTGATTCATCCGATAGAGTATTACACTGTGTTCCACAATAATATAAATGCAACATTTAATCTTACGTTGTAGATGCTTGATAGCCCAAACAAATCTACATGTTGACATTACTAATTGGTCAAATGTAATTTATAAGAAACATTTGCAATGCCTATTTTCAATAAATCATCTTATTATAAATTCAGTTCTTACATAAGGTCAAATTAAGTTGCTTTGTTACTCATTTATGAAATATTAAAATACTTGTCACGATATTATTCGTCACTGGTAAGCTAGTGAATGAACAGTCACTGTGTCGTGATAGATTTAACTACATCAACTGTCTGTTTATTCATAGTTTTTTTCATTTCGTTCTGATTGGTTCGAATATTTGTCAGACAAAACGATCACGTGTGATTATACATATGAGTTGTACACGCTAGAGTCGCGTTAATGACACTTTGAATATTTAAGCTGTCAATTATATAACTTTGCTAAAATTGGTATGTCTGTAAGTCTTTCTACTGGCAATATTCTAATATTCGAGTAATATTTCCAAAGTTATACATACAGATGAATATACATGATTTTGTCGGCGGTGATTTAACATTGATTGAAACAGCGATTTCCTACTATTAAATCAATTCGCTTATTCATTCCGTGAATAACTGCAAATGCTCTCACGCTAAAAACGTGTATGTTATTTCCTTTTCTACATTGAAAATCATCAGCACAACAGTACTGACTAGTTCTAAATGTAACATTTGAAATGTACTTGATGTCCGCTTCTTTTTTTGAAAGCGATGGTACTTGATGTACGTTGATAAATTCTGGTTCAGTATTGATGAAAAACATTTTTTTTCATATATTCAGGAAATATTGCATATTAAGTATACGTTTATGATCTCTAACACACATACAGACACTGTGCAAGCTGAAGTATTTATATAACCGATTTTAAATATTTTATATATAACGTGCTGATATATTTAAACATCAGATGCATATTGCTGTAGTGATATGCAGAGTACATGTTGGTATAATTATACATGTATACCAAGTGCACTCTGACGCAGTTCATATGCCAGGTGCATTCGGACATACTCCGTACAGAAATAGCAAGTGCATACTGATAATTATATATGAAAAGTGCATGCAGATCGATTTAATAAACCATTAAGGCTGACATACTTATAAATCTTCTTCGGGCTGACCTATTTATATAAATCTGGCATGATGACACATGTATATACAAGATGCATATTGACGATTTCACATACATGTGAGCATACTAAATGCATTTCTATATACCTTGTGCAGGCTGATCTATCAACATACAGGCGCATCTTTATGAAATAACCTCTAGGCGCATGCTAATATGTTTATATTCATTATATCTGTTTATATAGACGGCGGTGCTAGCTGACATACTTATCTGTGTGGTGTAAGCTGACATATTGATATATATGCCATGTTTTAGATAACACATATGTATATACTAGGTGTAAGCAGACTCAATAATATCTGGGTGTTTGCTGACATATTTATTGATCTTGTATCACTGACATATTTTTATATCTGAGGTTTCTGACGTATGTTACATGTCACTGAAATACTAAATCCATTTATTACTGAACCGTTTTTTTCGAGTGTCTCTCCAACTTTCTAAATCTGTCTGGTTGTCACCTGTCTGTCTCTTAAATATGTCTAGAGAATACTTCATTGTGGTCAAGTTTACCTTAACTTCCATGTTATGTATATTTTATTTTTTTGCAGAAATAAAAATGACGTCTTTACTTCATTCCGGTGTGTGGTTGATCGGAAGTTTAGGAATAGCTTGTAAGTATATTGTAATTAAATCATGAAAAATTATCAATATAACTATGCGTCTAAATTGTTTGATCTGTCCATGTTTGATAAAGTTTTCTAGAATTGTCCACAATGTGCTCGAGGGGGTTAAGCAATATGCTTTTTAAACATCATAAATATATTCAAATATACCTGGAAAAAATAAATTTGGTACATTGTTAATAATAATAATAAACTTTATTTATTGAGGATGGATTTACATGTTAAGCCAAAGGCTTATCTACCACATGGTCCTCATGTTGCTTATCTTCGAAACTGCCCTTTCTAGCACGCATGTGTATTCTAAAGTTGTATTTAAATTTTTATGTCTTTTGTTAAAACCATAAACGAATCAATCAATCAAAAAAACAGTCAATAAATATAGAAGCAAGTTGAAAATATCTTATCTCCCTTATTCAATGAAAAACCTGTGTGTTCTGAATCAATTCTGGATCTGTCCTTAAACAATTCTTGTTATCGCTTTTCCTCAAAAGGTCCTGGACAGATCTTTCTAACATTTCATATGTAAGTTGTAAGTTTCACTTGATCCAAAGCAGGGAAAGTTTTATGTTGAGCCTCATCGAAAAACGGAAACAAAATTGCTGCTAGCTTCATCTTTATTTTGAAAGTTCAATTTTGTTTCCGCTATTTCGCAAGAGGTACACGACATATTTTTCTCGAATTTCATGCATTGGTTCCTTCGGTCCATAGTTATAACTACTCTGGAAAAAGGCCACCAGGCACCCATCCTGGATTTTGATGGATTAAGTTTGTTATTTTTATTTTACTGTAAATTAACTGAACAGATCTTTCTCTTATTACAAACGTAGGTTCTCCATAGTACAGAGTTGTACATGTTTCATTCTGAGACTGATTGGACAAAAACCAAAATTGCCGCCATCATGCCTTTTTAGGTTTTCACAGTTCAATTTCCTTATCGCTATATCGTTAGAAATAAACAAAGACCTTACTTTGAAAAAAATCTCTCAAACCCATCTAAAAACAATTTTAATGAAAAATTACCAAACATTGTATTTACTGTTGGCTAGACTATAAATCAAGCAGAAGGAATAAAAGTAGAGAATTATAGGAAAAAGACCAAAGTTAATAGAACAATTGGAGATTTTACGGTGGTGGGCGCCTAGATCCCTCTCTTACCTTCTCTGTTTCAAAATACACAAATGTTGAACAATTGTCATTCTCTAATAGACGCGAGATGTGTTTTGTACGTTATAAAACTGTGGAAAATAACTAAACGATTGATTTACAAAAGAGTCATTGGTATAACTTTATTTTGTCTGATGTCATCCTTTACCTCAAAATGTTTTTAATCCAGCTGAGTCGACTTAAGCAAACTTTGCTTCATTTTAGACGACGGATGTCATTTAATTGTCAATAATAACTGAGATTATGAGGGTATGCGATATACATGATAATTTACAAACATTTAACGTACAGTGATTTTTTTAGATAGCTATGCATGTCATGTTCGGTAGGGGAAGTAACTGTTATAAAAATATGATAATTTTACCAGTTTTGGATTGTGGTTTTTATCTTTAAGGGTATTTTTAACCTAAGTATTTTTACCATCATTTAAAAAAAATGAGGTAATCATTTCTTTCTTTTACTGATTTTACAGTTGCAGTTTATGGCGAAATGTTTCATAAGTGTATCAAATACAAGACTAATGTGCCTGAAGTCACCGGTGCCTTGAAAGTTTGTGTTAAAGGATGGGAGGGCGAAACGTACTGTAAGTTCTACAATAATAACTGTCCCGATATCCAGGAGTGCACCAACGATGTTGCGCCTGTTCCAAGGAATAATCACTGCATGGTCTGTCCTGGTACGTGCCCCCGGTTATATATTGTATATTCGTCTTACATGTTTTTGGATATCAGCTAACAGGATTATTTTTGGTCCTAGTTTTATCGTTTTAAATAGTAATTATGTTTGTTTTACACCTTAGTATTATTTTTTTGTGTTTGTTTTATACACAATTTATTTTAAGTTTTACGATAAGGAAATACATATCTTCATGTCATACAAAACATTTGTTATAGATTAAAAATGCACCATTAATCCATTTTCCATTCAAAAACAAATAAATTGTCGATTTATTAAGGTGGAATGTTTTTGAAAGAAGAGGTACATTACTAAGGAGCAGTGTAAAACAGTAAATGATGTGGGATCATTTCTACTGTGACGTAGACTTGGGCTGGTGTTATACATTGACGCAGTCTTTTTTTACTTTTCAGTCTATTGATAAACAAGACAACTACTCCTCCACAAAATTAAACATCACATGTAAAATTTGTATATGAAGAGGGTAATTTTGTATTATAGGAACATTGTTGTCGTGGAGCCGATTTTAAGTTTCTGATGTTACTGTTGTTGTTCGGGTTGGAATGGTGATTTAGTATGGTCGGGGAGAAAGAGGTTAAACACGTATAATAACCAATAACAATACCAGGTATACAAAAGATCTGCTTGTTATTTAAGTAAATAATTTGAAAATGGTAAAAGAAAACATGTCTTGTTGCATATGAGTAAATGTGTTTTGTTTAATATTGTGTCTATTTTCTTTTTATGCATAGAAACCGGTTGCATCTACAACGGAAATGCGATCCCCTCTGGCGAAACGTTCGATTCTGTCGACGGAATAAATAAATGCGAATGTTTTAGAAATGGAAAATACAGGTGTGAGACCAAGGACATGGGACAACCGATTAGTTTCTGTCACTAATGATCTGAATGCATATATTTGTTACGAATTAAAGGGATACTTGATGTTCTATCTTTGTTATTTATTAAGTATATTCATTTCACCAATTAATCCTTAGTTCCTTACAGATATTTTGATATCTTTAGGTCGTTATCAATCTACAAAGAACACTTGATTTAATAATATATTTTCTCAAATATGAAAGGAACTGTAGATGTTGAAAATTCACCTCATGCCTTGAAGCATCGCAAGAAATGAAAAAAGTGAACTATAACATAATTTAGAGGTTTGTTCATATTTAAGAACATTTAAGATCTATTTTAGAATGAAGAATAATATGTTAGCCACGCCTAGGCCCAATTGTGTCTTTACGACCAATTAGGGAAAAGTATAGCGCAAATTCCATAAAACAATATTTTTTTTTTTTAATTTGTTATCAATCTGATTCAAAGGATGGCTTCTACATTCAATTTGTCGGTACATGTATCTTATTAAAAGCAAGATACATTGAAAATGTATGAGGAAAATATATCATAGCGTGTACTCACGAGGATACCAGAGACTGTGTTACAGCGCAAAGACACCAGGACAACTTATCACATAGTGTCAACAACAAATGGACACATTGTAGGGCAGTCAACACATGAGCCACAATATACAAAAGCACAACAGCGTAAATGCAAAAGGATTATCAGACTATTTTATATCAAGAGGTGTTGTTTTAATATGCGCTTACGCTTGAGGCATTTGCCAATGTGTTGCCTTGGTTTGAGACCTGATTTCCCTACCCTACAAATCTGAGGATGAAAAAGTAAGCTCAAAAACGCATAAAAGAACATTTTTACTGCTCATCAATTTCAAAATATCTCAACACCCCGGGTTTTTGGGACGAAAAATATCTCGTTCAACGAGGTTTAACATTTATCCAAACTTTGTTTGTATAAAAGATACATAACTTCATCTTACTTATAACGTTAACATACTCTAGTAAGTTTTAATGGTATCACGTCGAAAATGTGTACCACCAATCTGACGTCACACATGTACGAAATATTTTGAAATAAATCACATGACTAACATCACGGGGAATGTATCCAAAGAAACTCTCAAACATTTACTATAACGTAAACAATACAAATTATACGACAAAATCAACACAATCAAATTAAGTGTGTAACAGCGTCAACAAATCATAAAAATGATATGTATCGAACGGATTGTCATCGAATGCGAACATCCCCCATAGAAAAAATCATAAGTTTTCATATCAGAGTGCAATATTTGCACTAGGATAATTGTCAACATCCACGATATGTTTTAATAATGATGATTATATGAAGCCATTTAGAGGATGCTAAGGTCACTCTATAGTTTCAACGATGGAAAAAGTAATATATGAAGAATGTATGTTTCTTTGAAATTATATTAAACTTGCATTTAACTGTATACTGTTTTTGTTGGCAGTAAAAAGACATTTAAGGCTAGCAAATTAATTAAAAAAGGTTAATGAAAAATTCATATAGCACAACCTGTTACGTGTTTTTATTTGTGACGTTTAGTACAATATGTATTTTTGTCATCAACGTCAAATAAAAGACCAGTGAAGGTATTAAATGTGTACAGAATACAATATAAAATAGATGTTGATTCGACAACAGTGTAAGCGTATGTATACTTAAATGTTATACATTGTACGAAATATGGCTACACTTTGTTTAGGGAAAGAACGATCTACATTTTACCTGAAGTCCCTATTAGAAGAATTACACCACACGCGTTTATTTTCATGTTTTCGTTTATATGGAACAACCTTTATATATAGCTACCGAGAGCGTAATAATGGCACCAACTATAAACACCTTTATATATAGCTACCGAGAGCGTAATAATGGCACCAAATATAAACACCTTTATATATATAGCTACCGAGAGCGTAATAATGGCACCAAATATAAACACCTTTATATATAGCTACCCACGAGAGCGTAATAATGGCACCAAATATAAACACCTTTACGAATAGCTTAGATAATGACTTGGCTTTACCGAAACTTCTGTATAATTATAAATATGAAATTTATAAATAACGAGATGTGGTAACATATGAACATTATAACTTTTTAATTCGATATGTATATATTCTATTTGTAGTCTGATGAAGAGAATTAGAAATGAACCTGTACCAGAAATATACTTAGCTTCACTTAACATTACTAACCGCGAAAAATGCACACTCAAGTATGTATATGTAACAAGACCTTTGCGACTTGTTTTAGTGTTAAACCATTTGAAACCATTGCATCATTGTAGGACTAGATCGTCTTAAGCAATTCCACAAATGTTACAAAGACGAAATAACCGCGTTAGAACGGCTTGGGTTGACACTGCTTCAATGAAGTGAGCGTAACCCCTGGAACGTCCAGGTGAACATCGTTTCTATTTTTTTTATCGCGATCAGATTTAATCTACACGTGGACACCGCCAAATAGTTTTCTTTTCATTAGTATCAAAATATGTAACAATTCTCACCTAATGCGTTTAGCTGGAATACTTTTGTCTTTAAACCTATTGTTTCCAACCTGTGTAGTTATAAAAGGAAACATTGCGGTTTATAAGTGACGCTTTGTAAGAATATACATGTACAGGAATAGTGCTGCATAAGGTTTACATTATACAACACACAGTTTTGATATATATAAGCTCGACATATTTCTGAACTTAATTAAATCTAACCAACGAAATCTTAAATCAAACATAATATTTTGGTTTATGATAAGATATATTTCCTAACTGAATAACCACCTTCAAATTACTTCCAAAAGAAGAATCGGTTGTATATTTTCAGGATCAAACACGTTCAAAATTTCATAAAATATTTTCTCTACGATCTGTTCTCTAAACAATATATGCCTTTCACCAACGACATTTTTTTTATTTTGGCCGACGTGAACCATCTTATCCTAGGGTTCAAGTCGCGTTCTGGGGGTATGTAGGAAGGATGCTTTCGGGCAGGCGGCCTGAGAAAGGGAAACACGAAAATTTACATCAGATGAATTTACATGGCGTTGATAGACTGTTTACGTTTTACAGTCAAAGAGCAGAGAAGTACGAATAAATGCCCGGTGCATCTTGGTTTGATTTTTCTTCCTTTTGCGATGTCTCTCCTGGTCTACAAGGTCCTGTGAAGTTACGGGACGTCAGCACTTGTTTTTGCGAGACTGCTTATTTATCTCGCCATTTACGACAACATTTTGCAGAAAAAGTGCTGCGAAGTTGGTTGAACCTGTCAACTACATTTATTCGCTGCCCTTTGCTCGTATTATTGAGTTCATCATGTGCCCCGGAGCTACATGCTGCATTGCTTAGTTCTGGTTAAGATGTATTTACTCGCCATATTAACTTGAGAACACTGCGATGCAAGCTCGCTTGATGGCAGAGTAGTAGGGATAACGTTCGGTTAAAGAAGATGTCTGTCATAACCTTGAAGTTCCCTTGAGGTCGTCTTAAGTTAAAATTAGAACCAGTATCTGACAGAGTATGAGCGAATACACTTTGGGAGAAGCGAATAATAGGTTATGTGTTTCTTTGTTGTCACGGGCCCTGGTGACATTTTATAATATAGCTGACGAACAATGGTGAACATTTTCGTACGCACCCAAACTTCATCATGATTCTCCATGGCAAAAAAATGGCATATTTGAAGGACATGAACCTATACGTATTATTTCCTCAACATCTTTCTTGAAGTTGGTAAGCGGCAAATTCCATATCAAAATAAGTACCTGCAATAAATAGATGGCAGAGATATAACAAGATGTTTTTCGCATTCTCGGCGCTTTCTGTTGAGTATACAATTTCGGCAATGCAAAACAGATATAATATAAAACAGTAGCAATGCATGTAGGTCAACGATAATACGCGTCGTTGTTGTCCTAGGTATACAGTAACAAAGTAAGCATCCATATCCCATTGTACTGTTGTTATCGTATTTATATATTAATGTTGCACAACTAGGCCACCACACTTCCGTGACCAAGTAGTTTTTTGAGTGATAGTATAA
>JAUMHH010176852.1:0-15473 GCA_032359455.1 Chlamys rubida
ACATGTACACACTATAACAGACAGGTATTACACATGTAAATACTATAACAGACAGGTATTACACATGTACATAGTATCACAGACAGGTATTACACATGTACATACTATAACAGACAGGTATTACACATGTACATAGTATCACAGACAGGTATTACACATGTACACACTATAACAGACAGGTACATTGTATTAAACATGTACATAGTATCACAGACAGGTATTACACATGTACACACTATAACAGACAGGTATTACACATATACATAGTATAACATACAGGTATTACACATGTACATAGTATCACAGACAGGTAGCACACATGCAAATACTATAACAGACAGGTATTACACATGTACATAGTATCACAGACAGGTATTACACATGTACACACTATCACAGACAGGTATTACACATGTACACACTATAACAGACAGGTATTACACATGTACACACTATAACAGACAGGTATTACACATGTACATAGTATCACAAACAGGTATTACACATGTACATAGTATCACAGACAGGTAAGGTATTACACATGTACATAGTATCACAGACAGGTATTACACATGTACATACTATCACAGACAGGTATTACACATGTACATACTATCACAGACAGGTATTACACATGTATATGTACAGTACATACTACCACACTATTACACATGTTCTCTTATTTCTTCACACACCTCATATAACTTAACATCTTAGTGAGAACAAGATTTAAATGAATACACTTTGGTATTCCCTTTGTTTTTCATTTCCTTTTTAAAATAGGAATGACATTTTCCTGGGAGCTGTTCGTCAGCAAAAACACCATGTCGTGGTTGTCTGCGTTAAATTACTGCGGGGCGAACAATGGAAGTCTTATCAAACTGGACTGTCAGGACAAATGGGACAGCTTCACCATGGAAAATCAACAGAATCACGGTGGTCAATTGTACGTGTATAAGTATGCCAAATGAAGAATTGTCAGTTTGCGGTTTAACATATTCACAACTGCTAAGATCACATGAAGACGTACGCCTAGGGAGACACAGCGAAATATAAGAGGAGGGGATGAGAAGAATTGTATATCTAAGTGCCCCTTGTATGCCCCCATAAGCAGAAGGCACGCTCAAATACCTCTGATTCTTAAGGTGGCCCATATCAATGGCCTAAAACTTTAATATCACTCATTGCCAAACAATTAACACTATTAGGCACACATTTTCAAACGTATGCATGTCTGGATTTGTTTGCCCTTATGCCGTGGTGCGGCATTAGTCGTTCGTCTGTCCGCCGTCAACTTTTACTCTCTTTTTGTCTGAACATCAAAAGGCCCATGATTATTATATGTGGCCAGTAACATGCTAGGATAAAGGGTTACCAAGTTTATTCAAATGAATAACCTTCAACCATTTTTAAGGTCACAGGAGACAGTTATCTTCAAAAACATATCAACAACTTCTTCTGAATACCTAGACGACCAGTGCGATATTTGGCGAGTAGTATGCAGCGATGAAAGGCTACTAAATTTGGTCGGATACATGATAATCATTCATATTCATTGTCACATGTTTCAATTGTGTTTAAAAAAGCCTTTAAATCACTTCTGAGTAACCAAAAGGACCAGGGTGATGATATTTGACTGAAAAAATACTGGGTTAAAACTTTGAAAAACATTGACCTATGGGTTTTAATATGTTAAAAATTAAATGACTTCTTCTGGATGACTAAAATATCGAAGGGGATGATATTAGGACAGTAGCATGCTTGGGTGAAGGATTACCAGGTTTGTTCAAATGAATGACCTTCTTCGCTTTTCAAGATCACAGGGGTCAAATGTGTTCAAAATTTAAAACAACTTTCTTCTGAATAACCGAAAGGGTGAGGATATTTGGCCAGTAACATGCTGGAATGAATGTTGCCAAGTTTGTGCAAAAGAATGACCTTGACCCATATTTTAACAAATGTTTGTCCCATATGACTTTGTTTCACATAAGACAATTATGATAAAAAAAATGAATGACATGGAGAAAGGGTTACCGATTTAGTTTAAATGAATTACCATTATTGAAGGTCACAGAGGTCAGTTGTCTTAAAAGTACTTTGAACAACCTCTTCTGAACAACCAAACGACCCAGGCGGTAATATTTTACACGTGTTTTTCAGAACTGTTGGACATTACTGGATAGGAATGAACACTATATCAGACACCTGCCAGGACTATTACTGGCTGGACAGCGCTCCGGCCATGTGGACAAAATGGGACACAGGATACCCTGGATTTTGCAGTACTAGAAAATGCATTAAAATAAGAAATAATGCCATGCGAACATCATTATGCTCGCAGACCTGGGTTGCCTTGTGTGAAAAAGGTATGTAAAGCTAAGTTTTATGTTTTCACCCTATAATTTCTTTTGAACTATGTTGGTGATTCAGACTATATTAGGACCCGCCCAGATATCGTTTTGTAACCGAAGCAGGGAATGACTTTTAAATCAATACTGACGTGAACGTCCATGAATGTCTTGCTATTTCAAGCTATTCATTCAGTGTCATTCATAATTGTTTGCACCCCGCGCTAGCAAGTTTTTAACAAGTATATCTCATACTGAATCTAAAGACGGTATTTAAATTTTGCATGTACGATCTTTGCTTAAATACACCGCGATGTCGCTATAGCCTAGAAAACCATTAATGTGACTGCTAAATCATTACAGACTGTAGCCGGGAATCTACCACGTCTGTGATGTAACGACACTATTAATAGGTCAATTAACATAACACATATCCAGCACACACAGGCATACACACATAAGGAGATATTAGCAAGGTGGCATATGACTAGTAGTAAGCGCCTTATAAGGCAGCTCCTGCGAATTCCTCAAAAGTGTATCATTTTTTTATTTAGTACTGTAGAGCGCTTTAACGTGACTTGTGTTAGCTAGATAGGGCGCTATATCAAATGTTGTATATTATTATTAATTAACAAGTATTATTAGACGACAATGCATGCGCTTTGCAACGCTCATCCAAAATCTCTACCATATTGGAAATGCTAACAAAAGAGCCTTGGGAGTGGTTTCCGTTGTCTAGGAAGAGTACACACATTCGTAGTATATAATTGGAGCTAACGAACTTAAAAATATATGTTTGACCTACAGATTTTTTGAAAACTAATCTCACGAACAGAGAAGTCCGCCAAACTAACCATGAAGGTAGATACAAATTTGTCAAGTGTTGATTTCACGTGTTGACGTCTTTGATTGATTGAAATACACATCCTGTGAAGAGCATGATGACGTCTGTTTATATTGTTTATTTACAACAAAACAACTTCAGATTAATTTTGGTTGACATAAAGTGTACAGATTAGAGATATGATCTTTCATCAAGACTTATACGAACACTTTTTATTAGGGTGAAGGGTTACGTTCAGGAAGCGGACATAGTGCATTCTCTTTGGTTTTGATGATTTCTCGTAATTTTAAGGGAAATACAAATGTTACCAAATAATGGGGGAATTTTATGTTGTGAAATGAAGACAAGGAAAGCACATGACAGTTTAGTTTGCTATTGAAATAATTTGAAACGTTTATTTTGTCATTATCATTATGCCTCCCGCAACGAGTTAGGGGGTATAATGGAATCACCCTGTCTGTGTGTCGTCCGCAGTAACTTGTCCGGGAAACTCCATCTTAACTAACAAGCCGATTTTATTGAAACTCCACTTTAATGATCAGTATATTATGTCGTTGAGCACCGGCATTTTAATTTCAGAAGTTATCCTCCGGATGACAGTTCTAGTTTTAATTTCATTTAAAACTGTTAATTATTTTTTAAACAAATCTGGAACTAATTTGCACAATGCGGAGAGACCGGAGTTCAGGTACTTTGGTTTATTTAGAGTCAGCTGATAACACGTAATTGCGCTAAAATGTGATAAACAGAATCTTACATTCGTGTCCATGATATATTGAATTTGTTAAACGCGTTTAATAAATTCAACATTCAATATTTTCGTTAAACGCTTGCTGATGTTTATGGTTTAGTGGTGAATACGAGTTTTCTGAAAAATGTTTTCACAATTACGTCTTCAAAAACCTAGGGCTATCGATCTTTTCCAAGACGACTGATGTTCGATTACTTGAACGGATGTTCAATGGAAAGGGGTACCTGTTTGACCACGTTGGCAATATTATTAATAATAATAATTCGAGGTTCCTATATACCGCTTGATCACAACCTAATTCGTAGGTCATCTCAAAGCGGTTCACAAATTATTATCCGTGGTTATAAGGCCTTTGCATCCAGCCAATAGCTTTCTCAACTCCCTAGGGAGCATGCAGCCGGTGCTGCCATCTAGGGACTCACAGCTAGCATTCAACAATTCTAGCACTGCCCAACCACGTACTCATTCACAGCTGAGTAGACTAGAACAAGCGGAGTAAAGTATCTTGTTCAAAGCCGTGACGTGACTCGAACCCGCAGCCCTTTGGTCACGAGCCCGGCGTCCTACCACTACACTGCCGTGTCTCCATACTCTTAGTACTCTGGTTTCCTTCCATATCAAGACAACTACGTGGTTGTGTCCGGGGAAATTAGAGTGATATTTATTAAGACGTTAATTCAACTTATAAGTGTTGTTACATTAATACAGTTTATCCGTTTTCTTTTGTTTTCAGATTCGAATTTGACCTGTTTGGGACCAGTAATGTCTACAGATATATCTTTGACAACTGATGACGTACTTCACACAACTGACACAAGTGTCACGGAGAGCACCTTTACAAGCAATGTTGACGTTTCACACATCACTTCATCTATTGATGTGACACAGAACATTGGAGCTGAAAGCATAACCACTTCAACCAATTACAATTCCGCTTCAAGCACAAACGTTTCGATTGCTACATTAAATACAACCACTTCGAATGGCGTAAAACACACCACCGAAGTGAATGACGTTATACACACTACTGACGTGAATGACGTTATACACACAACTGACGTGAATGGCGTTATGCACACAACTGACGTGAATGACGTTATACACACAACTGACGTGAATGGCGTTATACACACAACTGACGTGAATGACGTTATACACACAACTGACATGAATGACGTTATACACACAACTGACGTGAATGACGTTATACACACAACTGACGTGAATGACGTTATGCACACAACTGACGTGAATGACGTTATACACACAACTGACGTGCAATACTGTTGTACTTGCAATGTGAAATCTCAGCCCACTCCTGAGCAAATACAACAGATGATTACTGTGCTGAAAGAGACGCTTACGGTTATGAAATCAAACACGTCTACAAGCCGACGTAAACTCATAAGCGTATATGATTCTCGGCCAAGCAGCATGGCTATCGGGAGTGTAGGCTGTGTTGTCCTGGTTTTGGTCCTGTTCTTCATTATATCTTCGGATCTTATTTATCTTGTACACTCACTAATACATGTAGTTGGGGGGGAAATAAAATCTTCGCAATAACGTATAAAATCTCAGCAAGGCATAAGTTGATAACGTGTTAGAAATTTGTTAACTTTTTAGAAACTACAGTTTACCTGAAAACATATTTTTAACTTTTGTTATAGTGTTGAAGATGTGTAACGTACGTTCGAGAGGAGATAAACGTTGGTGAATTCCATATTTCTGTTGATGCCAAACTCAAAGTGCTACGTTCATCTTTCAAGATTCTGATGGTGGATTTCTTAGCAGCCGAGGTTTGCCGTAACCTTGATGGCCAGTACAGTTATCTCTTTTGAGCAGTGGCAAGGTTCATAATAAACAAACTTTATCGGTTATGTTATCGACTTGGCATAAACCAGCACTCTACTATTTTTTAAACTCATATGATTAAGGGTTTTTACGCACCTCCCCTGCTGTCTCGACAGAATTTTAAAACAATATGGATTCCATATTTGGGTCCCTGCAGGTAGGGCGTAAGAATTGTACCTGCTGCCCCCTTTGCATGATCGTAAGAGGCAACTAAATTTGGGATCTTATCTTTTCTCTTCTTTCTAAACAACTTTCTTTTTCCTAATGTCTCCCTTGACAATCCCTCACTTTTGGCCTTTTGTTGAACGTTCGCCCTTGTGAGGAAGGCTTTGGGTTCTGTCCCCTGTCCGAGACATACCAGAGTCTGTAAAATGGTAGTTTCTACTCCTGCTTAACGCTCAGCAATTTAGGAGTGGGACGACTGGTTCGCCCGTTGTCAGTATAATGTGACCGGATGGGGTGTCCTGCTGGGTGTCTTCGGCAGTATGTTTCAGTGAGGTAGCACTATAAAGTCGGCATCAGTTTCGCAAGGAGACAAACACGAGCATATCGCATCCTCCCAAAACACACACGTATACACTACACGCATGCATCTTGGGGAGGCCGTCCTTAAATGACCATAGCGGTTGATAGGACGTTAAACAATACTAAACCAAATCAAACCAAACCAAACTAACTCTTGTTGCATTACAAAGTAATATCACGCCAAAAAAAGCATTCCATTTTTGACAGGACCTGTGTGATGAATGGGGAAATTTAATGCCAGCATATCTGATTTAAATCCCATTTTGTCTTTTGTTTCTCAGAAAATAGAAACATCAGTTGGTTTTGTATAAAAAATCTTTGATTTATAACGAAAGCATCAAATGGTGTTGATTTACGTATTAAGTTTCTGTTATGTTTGCACGTCATAGTCATTAAGCATACATAAATGAAACGTCTAGTGCTGAAGATGATACCTTGTAGTGTAAACGTTCTGAACGGACGGGTTAATGTAATATCACTGTCTGCCATATAATGGTCGTTTCGCACGAATTCTGCTTTGTTCGTGAGTGTCAGAGACCAGTCATGTGTATAGTCAGACCATTCATTAAACAACCATGTCATATATGGTGTCATATGTACGATTTCACTTTTTAATAAAATATTATCAGAACATCGGAAACGAATTAGGAAAGTATCATGACATGTTATCATGCTTATTTTATATATAAATGAAAAAAAAAAACAATCAGCACCTAAGTACCAAAACACTCTTATCCATGTATACACCAAGTCCATTATCTTGAATCATTAACTTGTATTACACTCATTTAAAAATGCTGTTCCTGGCAACGGACACATCATGCACTCTGCTTTACAATTTAGACAATGTGCAAATAATAGTACCTAATAGTTACAAATGATAAAGTTGGGCAAGTTTCCGTGTTTTTATAACTGTAGGTGCAATAGCTATAAAAGGTATATTAAATTATAAAAACAAAACAGAATTATGGGCCATTAACTTAACCTTTCGTTTATGTGTATACGTGCGGTGTAATGGCACGCTGGGTACAGTGTAGTGTTCAGTATCGCTTTCATCTTCATTTTAATGGACTAGCCAGAAGTCTACTTGATCTGAAGAGCTAAATCACATTTATGTCTGCACAGTACTGTTTTATCATTCCATTGATAAATATATGATAAGAATTCAAAATTATGTGAATTATTAAAAGTAGGTTTCCTTTGGTTTTTGACAAGAACAGTTTCCTTTACTTGGTACATGTTTGTATGACTAAATCGCAAAAACAAGTACAGGATAAACCGAAAACGGATATTGAGACAGAAGGTATTTTTGTTGCGTTTTAAAACTATACAAAATGTCCATTCCATTAAATAGGGTTTATATTTATGGTCTTTTAAGTGCATGAATAACCTTTGTCGATCTCAGTAATTCTAATATTTGAAAGTATTTATGTTTTGTAGAAGCCAGCGTGAACACTCATAATTTTAACAGGTTCCCCATAGAGACTTATACTTTAGAAAAGTAACAATAACTGCTGTCTTAAAATTTCCCTCTTTGACTTTTCGCAAAATTTTGTTTAGAATTCATCGTTCTCCCGTGTTCTTCTCTGCGACAGTATATTGTTGTAAAGGTCAAGCTACTTAGCACAGGAAGTTTCCGTTCAAATTGTCCCCGTACGCATGCGTTTCTGGCTTTGTCTTGCACCAATGTTCTATCGGATTCAGATTCTAGGTAAATTGTTTTACACATCTATCTACAGCTAAAGGAATTCATCCTTTTCATGCAATCTTTATAAACAATATATAGAGTAAGACCGATAGCTTACCCTAGCGCTATACTTGGTGCTGTACTCAGTAAAACCCCCATTTACTGCACATCTTTGCCCTCTGGCCTTTAAAAAGCCTCATTCCTAATTTATAATTGTTATCTGTAATCCCATTCCCTTTAACTTAACAATCAGTCTTTTGTGTGGGGCAGTATCGAAAGCTTTTGGACAGCCCTATAAACACGGTCGATAGCTCATTTGTCTATGGCCGTGGTCCATTTATCCAGGATAGTTTCCTCGTAGACGTGTCCTATAAAATCCGTACGGTTTCTTAGTAACAGTGCATACATTCCGGGTCTGACTTTGATACCAACTTATGTGGAACTGGATAGTCTGGACGTTTCCGGCGAGGGATTTGTTTCCCTTCTCCATGGATTAGTTGAACAAAAATGTGAATGATCTTTCCATTACATGTTTACAAACCCTTTGAGGAATGCTGAATGTACCCTTGTCAAGTTGGTTTTATCGGTACATAGATATTTTTCTATATCAAACATGATAAAGATAAGTGGCTTATTTACATAACTGTTCGATAGGATGGTACGCCAGATTCTACCTCACAACCTCTCTTGTGCAATTCATAAAGAGTTTATTTCTACAACATAATGTACTTCCCCTGCGAAAAAAAACCCCGAAAAAAATACCACTTTCTGATTGATCTAATTTACAGTTGGCAAGAAGAGAAAAATGTTTGCACTGATCACTCATATTAACACCCATATGTCCGATCTTGTTACTATGTCGTCAGTATCTTAGAGTGTCTCCGGGGAACACGATGTTCACGAGAAAGACACATAATAAGGGCAGATAAATCTGAGATGTTGGCAGAACCGAAACACCATACGTAGGACGGTCACCTGACACCAGACACTTCAATAACACCAAAGCTTAGTAGGCTGTTATCTGTGTCTAGAGCTAGTGTTTATAATGACATCTTAGTGTCACTTACCAAACCTAATGGGGTCGATTAATTATCATACTGGGATGCCTTATTGATTTCCTATGGGAATAGGAAACACAATGAAATTGTATTGTCTTTTAATCTAGTTATGTCATTTTAAAGGTTTTGCATATAATTTGAAACTTTCGATATGAACTGTAATTAATGCATGAAAATTCTATTTCCATCATCATTTATCAAAATTACTCAGTCGTACCCTCATGTCGGTATCATGTAACTTGGTGGGATACTGCACTCGGTGCCTTCGGCATGTTATTTCAGTGAAATAGCAGTCAAAAGTCAGCATCAGATCCGCGCTATTTTAAGGAGATAAAAACATAACAAATATGGCGGTACGTCCCCGAATAGCTGTTGATTAGGATGCTCAACCAAATAAAACCAAACCAATCCTCAACCCTCTTTATCATCTCATATATTGATGTATTTCTAAATTTCTCTTTTGAATACAAGAGGTACACCCAATACGAGTTATGTGTGTTTATACTGAAACAAGATAAAACGTCATTTCTTCTAGTTCTTGCTAATTAAACAAAAGAATCATTCTTCTTGAGGTTCAATTTTAGTGCTATAAGTGATATATGGTAATAGCCCAAACTTACTGTACCTCGTGATAGGCGATACATCACACTATCATTTAGTGTTTTGTGATAGTATATTAAAAGAATATTCGTTTTTGTGATTGCAAATTATCTTTTGTCACTTTGCGAGCAAATCTGCTAGTGGCGGGGTATAGCTGGTTATATCTTGGATGTTAATTGAGTCTAGTTATCTTAACTCGTATCTGTTTTACACCTTACGTATCTTAACAGTGTTTCTGTTGGCCTACTTTACTCGTCTTACCCAAAACTGTACGTGCTGTGTATCGCACTGCATACAGATACTGCCTTTTAGAAAGGTGCCATGCTCGTACACTGCTGATTCTTATGATGCCAAGGCGTCACATATTCAAATATAACCCTCATAGATCACGGCCTTCCCTTCTTATAATGTATGATTATCTCATTACCCACTTATATAGTTTTCGAATGTCTATTGACATAAAATATCGTATTTTGTAGCGCGTCTATAACACGATGCGGAATTAAAACAATATCACAAAGTCATGATTATTTCTGAATAGTAGCCGACGTTGTAAAAGGTCATGATGTAACAATTTCTCCCGAATTGCAAATAAAAATAGGAACTTGCATATCTTAAAAATGTCAAACAAGATATAACTTTAACATCAGCAAGAACTGAGCAGATGTGTTATCATAACGATTACTGAATTTTTACGCTCACCATCGAGACATGCTTTCTGACAGGATTTCAAAAGTTGCAGGTTGATTCAGACCACGGTTTTATGGTTACAATCAGGGAAATATGCTGTTTCGTTTTACTCGAATGGTGCTCGATGTTTATCTATTATGCTCATTAGAATGCCTAGCTCGATTTGAATACGAGACATTCATTGGGTTCAGCCTAGGGTTACATGGCGGGTGCCGTCGATGATCAGACGACGCTCACCTTTCTGGGACACCTTCTCTTGTTCTCTTTTCCAAGGGTCTACTTTGTTCATAGTTTGCCCTAGTTTTTTCGATTTTGAGTACAAAATACGCCTTTGTTAACACATCAATATTCATTATTGTGTTTTGTGATAGTTTTTTTTCTATCTTGGTTTATCATTTGTTAGGTTTTGTATTCTCGGCATTTTTCATTGCCGTCTTTTCTATCAAGATTGAATTTCAAAGGATGAGTGTCTATAAGGCGTTTTTTTACCCCGGTATATCCGGATTTTCACCTCTTATTTGTTCAAAGATGTCCTTTTGAATTACATGTGCAAAAACTAAGGCAAAAGTTTTACCGAAAGGGGGTTTTGGCGATACCAAAAAGGGAAGGGAAATCACAAATATGATATGCTGTTTTCAAAATAAGCTAAAACAACCAGAATAATACAATTTCTGTTTTTGAAAACATGTGTAAATAAAACAAGCATATATAAAAGAATGAAAAATGACAGAAATTCAATTCAATTCGTAAACATTGTTTATATAAAACGGAGGATTAGGTCAGGGGGTTCTTTTAGGTAATTCATAGATGCAGGATGCCCTTTATATGCTATAAGTATAATTTAATAATAGTTAATATTGTATATCATATATATCTTATAATATTTGCTCAGCACGTGTGGCTGAGGTGAGTTCCACGTCCTGATTTGTTTTCTTTTCAAAGTTAATGCTTTTTCATTTAAAAAATCACTTTTTCTTGTGTTTTGGAATACAAGGACTGAAATGTATCTCCTTGAAAAACACCAAACATTTCCTTACAATACCAGTCTATACGACTTAGTCCCTCTTGGCGTATTCAAAACATGATTTATTTGGCTTTTGGTCAGCGTAGCATGTCATGCGCATCTCTGACTACTATCATCACTCCACTGAGCCTGTTTGATATACATACAGTCATACAGACTGGTATTGTAAGGAAAGGTCAGGCAAGGAGATGCTCTTTAGTCAGTGTATTCCAAAACGCCAAGAGAAAGTGGCTTTTTTTAAGTAAAAGGGCATTGTTGGATAAGTATGAAACGTTAACAAATTAAATATCATAATATAAGTAATGTCTGTGCCAAGTTGCATGCTTATCAAACAATGCCTTTTATGTACAATCAGCGCATAAACATTAGAAATCGGCAGAACAACTGATAAAACAATAAAATGGGTTAACTTTAACGATTGAGACAGATACTTTCTATGAAGCTAGGGGACTTAAAATTACCAGCAAATCAAACTTCACTTATCAAATTAATCATTTTACAGTAGTTGTGGTGGTAAATGTCATTTTTTATTTTTAAGTTAAGGTTGATAAGTAAGAAAACAAATCAGGACCTGGAATTCACTTCAGCCACAGGTGCTGAGCAAATATTATATGATATACTGTATATGATATATTCTATTAACAATTATATCTTATACTTATAGCATAGAAAGGGCGTCTTGCATCTTTTATTTTAATTAACTTAAAATAGAGCGATATTTGAAATTGCCAAGTTAGAGATGTGTCCAGAAGCCAAAACTTAGTATAAAACAAAAGGAATGTGTGTAGTGAATGTGCATTTGATGTAAGTGTACTCAAATGAGTAAAGTTGTAAAATTCAACTCAAAATATACTAACTGGTGTGTTGCCTTAGTTTCAATATTGTGTATCGTTGATGTGGTACATGTATGTTTTGCGTTAATG
This sequence comes from Chlamys rubida, assembly GCA_032359455.1. Lineage (NCBI taxonomy): Eukaryota > Metazoa > Mollusca > Bivalvia > Pectinida > Pectinidae > Chlamys > Chlamys rubida. Next base: position 12,302 of record JAUMHH010176852.1, read on the forward strand.
CTGTACACTTTACCACACTATGGCGTTATTGCTATATAGCCTATCAGCTTCAGATGGAATTCATATATACTTGAATTTGATAGCCTACGTGGGGACGTCATCATTAGTATGACATCATAGTTGTAACGTTATATACTACTGACCCTCCATGGAAGATGACTGTTCTAAACTCATATTTAAATTTCTGTGAATTGAAAATACTTATAAAGTAGTAAATTAAGCATTCAACTGTTATCAAGATTATTGCATATATGTTGGTATTTGCATGCACCCCACTCATAATTACGATTGGTATGACCAACTCTCATACGATATTTCAGCACTGCGACTTGGTCTTCTAAACTATTGCATTTGGATATAATAGTTCCGTTCAAAAGCCTGTAATTGTTATTTAACGCTAGCCAATTCGACAGTTTTATAGGTTTTTATAAAATCTGGCAGGGTTCACTAAGTGCAATGTTGAATCGGCTCCAAGAGAGGCTGGTTGGGGATTGGCAGCAAAGTGCCATGTACCTGGGGAACCATAAATTAACATAATTAACATAATTCTCTACTTCCTCAATTTTGTTTTTGTTTCTGTTTGCCTTCCTAAGCAATACATCACCAATAAAGTAAACCTCTTTAAGAAAGAGAAAACATCTTTACAATTCTACAATACCTGTAAACTGCTGGTCAGGTCCAAACAGTCTAACTAACGTTGGTCCTTTTTAACTTTAAGATTGACGTTTGTCTTTTACTTTTCGTTTGTTTGATTTCATTTCCTTTTTAATGACCATTTATTTGCCCTTGCCGCATCTTTTGTGTTGCCGGGCCATTAAGATTGTAATTATAATACTAATTTACTTAAGGACAATTGTAATTCATGATATTTATGTTTATACTAGTATGACTGATATAACAGTATACCTTGTTGAATACTACTCATGATGTTAACTACTTTTCATATTAGAAATACACTTGTATAAATCCTAAACGTAAGAACGTTTCAATTCGTATTTATAATAAACTTTATGGAAACTACTTTTGATGGTTATTAACACTTGATGGCATTAACAATAATAATAATAATAATAATTCGAAGTTCTTATATACCGCTTTATTACAACCTAGTTCGAAGGTCGTCTCAACTTGGTTAACACTATTATCCGTGGTTATAGGGCCTTCGTAACCAGCCAATGTCTTTCTCAACTCCCTGGGGAGCATACAACCGATGCTATGCCATTTCGGCGTTCACAGCTAGCATTCACCAATACTAGCACTGCCCAACCAAGTACATATTTACAGCTGAGTAGACTGGAACAAGCGGTGTAAAGTATGCTGCTCAAAGACTCATATTAACACACATTTATATATCCTACATATATTAATAGCGAACGTAAACTGCCTGGGTTGACTTGTTTATTCGCTGGGTCCTCGCAACAGCTAAGGACATATGGAGACGGGTGTTAAGGGAGACGACTCCGATAAAAGAGGGGTAGGTGCGAGAATATAAAAGGTAAAATTCCTAAATGTTGGAACAAGTCGGTTCCTAAGATATGCATAGGAATACACCAAGAGTTTTGTTTTCTTGAACCTGCAAGGGTGTTTCTGGGTCGTAGCAATTTAACAAAATAATCGAAATGGGCAGGCCCGTCAAATAGATCACATCTTGTGATTCACGAGTTATTGCACGCGCATCGCGATGATTATACAGATTTTAGAATAATGTTATCATAAAAAGTTCCATTTAACAAATTATAAGAATTACTTAAAATTAATCTGATAAACCACTGTTATTTTTTCTTGATTTGCTAGCCTATAACTATATTATTAGCTGGTTTATCAATACCATTTCCCTATTTCGTTTTATTCACGGCAAAATAACGATATTTAATTTGTCTCTCAATATGTTGTCTTTTTATCTCTGTGCTTCAAAATAACGGAATTGGTAGAGCGTTCAGTCAATAATTACGCTGGAACTAGCAACAAATAGCTGTCATTATTTCGTTTTGCTTGACTTAAATACAGTGCTGGAAGCTACCTCTTGGTATTTAAGTAAAGAAGGAATAAAAATCGGTCATCAGATCTGTGCTATCTCAAGGAGACAAATACACCATCATATTACACACACGTCCGTAAATGACCTTGATTGCTAATTGAACGCTTAACCCATCAAATATTGTCCTTTCATCCTTTAGCTTTAGCAAATGTCAGGAAAAAACATTATCATCGTTTTATTTTCTGCAAAAAACAATATACACATATTTCAGTTTACGTCTTTTAGTTTTATTTACAAGCCAGAGCCACACTAAGAAACTTAAAATGCCCTTAGCAGTAAGTAGTTATTTCACCATTAATTTATAAGTTTCAATTACACTGATAATTTTAAAGAAATATATAGAAAGAGAAATACATACCACGGCGTTTGTGCACGATGATCTGAAGTCATTATCTGTACAAAACATAAAACGTCAGAATCGAAAAGATAGCAAAACAAATGAAATGACATCATTAACGCCACAACAGATATGAGGTAAAACCAGATGCAAGGAATACTTCATACACCAAATACGGTATTGTTCAACATGCTTATCTGAGTCATCAACAATCTTACACACAGAAAGCAAGAATCAAAATCATTGAAGACAAGGAATCTCCTTCTTACAACGTTTCTTTAAGAAACACATTTCCTGCTACTTTATCTTTCACATTTTGTTATTTAAACACGCGTGTATTCCTGGTACGTCCTCGTGATTAATAAGGGTCGCTTTAGTACTTACAACTTCAGCACCAGACGTATCAATGATGTAACCAGTAATACTGTACTTTCTCAGGATATGCATTCTATTACTTCAGGAACATTGGGGAAATGTTTTGCATATCTGAAAAAATATGGTGATGTGTTTGAGTAGGCATATGAAACCTAAATCAAGTCCATGTTTTCTTATCACATTCTGAATATTACCTTATCTGGGTGTTTTTTTCATTTGGCTTGATATTACGTAATAATCTTCCTCTATAAAAATGTCAAAAGAGTAGACGCCAAGTTTGAATACCATGTAATTGACATTTTACACAATAATATTATTGTAGAGAAGCCATGTTAAGTGTCAATAAATGCAGCAACACCAGACTAATTTCAAAATGTCAGGTTCCGCTTCACAAACAAGTTAAGATCGTTTGCGTGACCACA